>JAJKFI010032366.1:0-63652 GCA_029204185.1 Lerista edwardsae | reverse complement strand
ATCAGTTCCAAGTAATAAATGCCATCTGTAATTAACAAAAAAAAAAATGTCATTAGGATGTACTTTGTGCATCGTGCACTGTGCGTACACATTGTGCATGATTAGGATGTACTTTGATGGTTTGTTTTGAAAAGAGAGTAAGCTAATTGATGCATATCTATTTTATGGAACCATCACCTACATCTCAATACAGTGCAAATTAAGGCTCCCTTCACACATGCATCCCACATCCTGGGTGCTGCATTCAGAACTGTAGGGGTGAACAATGTGGCTGCATCAATGGAGTTGGTTTCTCTCTCTCTCTCTCATGCAAATTGGCAAACCCATTGGGAAGAAACAAACAAGGTGATTGATCACGGCCATGTTGTCAGATTATTCACATGCATGCCCCTGCTGTGTGACATTTCAACAGGAAGAAATGGCTTTCACATGGACCAACCAGTTTAGGAAGGGATGGGGACTTACAAGAACATAAGAAGAGCTTCACTGGATCAGGCCAAAAGCCTACCCAGTCCAGCTTACTGTATCACAGTGGCCCACCAGATGTCTCAAGGAGCACACAAGACAACGAGATGCCTGCATCCTGTTGCTACTCCCTTGCACCTGCCATTCTGAGGTTGTCTACTTCTAAAATCAGGATGTTGAACAAACCCATTATGGCTTGTAAGCTGTGATGGACTTTTGTAAAACAAAATGCAATCCCACAGCCATCTGAAGGCCTCTACCAAAGTCTGTTTCACACACTTGTATCTACTCTGGATTTTTTTTTTAACAACAATAAAACATTCTACTCTGGTCAAACTTACCAGCCATGCAGTATTTATCGTTTTAAAAACATCTGTATTGGGTTTAGTAGCGACTTTTCCTAAAGCGATTAATAGTGGCAACTGCACATCATCGACTAGAAATTGTTAGGCACCCCAACACGCCACTGCCACAATTTGGGGCTGTGTCCTCGCAGTTAAAAGCACACATTTCTCAGCATGTCTCACCTTCCGAAGAGAGACGTGCAAGCATTTGGCAGAAGTAGTAAATAGACAAGCATTTGGCAGAACTATCGTACTTTAAAAAGGACAAAGAACGCTTGTAGTTTAGAAAAAGACCAAAGAACAATGCAGTTCTTTGTCATGGAGACCCAGGGCAACTTGCTCTTTGGTTCAGGGCAGTTTGCTCTTTGATTCAGATACATCAAAGTATGAAGTGAAAGTTCTACCTTCGTCACGATGAAGTAGTTGAGACTGCATTTAGGCACCTGTCAACCCTGATTTTCTATGGTATAGAAAATATCTAATTGAAAGATCATGGTATTATGGAAGACTCACAAGACCATCACCAATTACAATGTCTCTTTCTGAGAGCAATTTGTAGCCAGGTGGATCAAAGGCTGCCATCCTTAGGATGCAGCCCAGGTGCGCCGGCCTGGCTATTCCAGCGCAGGTTAGGATTGGGCTGTCAGACATGAATTGCACAAATATAAAAACCATCAATGCTTGCGGCAGTTGCAAAGGAACATGTTTATTCTCACCCTGAAATCCTACCCAACCCTGCTGCACCCGTGCCTTTTTAAAGTCACGATTGCCCAATTTGTACCTCTCCAGAACAGGCAGAGCTATTGCAGAACCTACCTTCGCAGGTTGTATAGGTTTGGCAACAGCAGCAAAGATGCTCTGAATTAATTGATGGTAGACTTTTACTAATGCAATTTGTTCTATTTGCACCTCACCCTTCCTCCAAGGACCTCAGAATTGTCTTCTGAGCTTCCGAACATGCAACATGGATTACGGTGAAAGACAAGTGATTTGCCCTTGACTAAGTGTGCAGGATAGTACAAGCGCATCTACAATTATGTAGGCTGGGGGAGAAATGCAGTTTTTCTTGGACAGATGCCATTTTTAGCATATTGCCCTAGGGCAAGAATGAATCACTAATCCTGCACGGATATTCGAACACTATACAGCAAGGCCTTAAAGTCGTTTTGTTCAAAGTTGTTTTGTTATAAAGTTGAAGAGGAAAAAAAATCTATTCCCAGTCAGGGCCACGGTCTGTGGAGTCTGCACATTCTCCCCATGTCCGTGTGGGTTTTCTCCAGTCCAGAAAGCTCACTTTTATTTCAGTGTTTAATATTTATATTAGACGTTTGGTGATTTTTTTTGTAATCAGAAATATGCTGTAGGAAATCGTATATCAATTAACCCAACGATAAAATCAGTTTTGTTGCAAGTTGTTTCACTTAAAGTTGCGGCTTCCAGGAACCTATCAACAACTTTAAGTGAGGACTTGCTGTACTTAAGGAGATGGAAATAATGCCTACCACCTCCCCCGGCTCCTTGTTAGTACGGATCACAGCATTTGTTGTGAGTTCTACAAACCTATAGCCCCGTGCATGTGAGCCACCTCTGTGGCCCAAACTGAGCTACATACATTGGGTTTTAAATGCATCGGTTCATGCGTACAACATTAAGTTGAGCGTGTGAACGACAGGCAGAGGGGATTCGGGCCAGGGTGATCTTAATCTCACATTGCACATGCAAGATGGGATATCTATGGTACATAAGACAAATAATTTATTCAACCATAGATACACCAAAGGGCAAGAAAAATAGATTTATCACCTAGTCTTCCTAAAATAACTGGCTTGAAGAGAAGGTGTGTGTGTGTATGTTCTCCCTTAAACATGAAGCTTGACAAACATCTATATCATATCCAATCTGCATGGTTGCAACTACAACCATGAGGCACTGACTGATTCTGATTCTCAGGGAGCGCAGAACAGAAAAGGTTGTTAGAAAACAGAAGAGTTTATACTTCTCAAACCACATTGACAGGGGCCATTAAAAAGTCTTATTCTATCTGCTCCCACGGTGTTGCTCATCTGTGCCCTTCGAGGTGATGTTTACAAGCACACACACGCAGCCTTTTTAATAATGCTGCACTTATTTGTAGACCTAGAGCTGAATGGGAAAGGAGTTCTCCCAGCTAAATATTTATCAAAGTGGATAGCCTCAGGGGAATGTGTTGCTATTTTTCCATGTCAACAGCAGCTGTGTAGATCTCCAGAGAAACACAGCAGCTCACTGGGAAAGCTTTTATCCAGTGAGAGGCAAACAGATGTATTGCTTGACACAGCTTCCTACACAACTTTGTTTTCTCAATTGCTAGCAAGGCCTCCCACTCTTTAAACAAGTTTTTAAATTGTTGTATGCTTTCTGATAAAGGGGATGGGTAACTAGGGCTACCACTCAAGACCCCAGATGGATTTCTTTTTTTCTTTTCCCATCAGATGTGGTTATAAAATGCAGGTCAGCTGCCCAATCCAACTCCTCTTCCCATCCTGGGATTAAAAGGCCCACAAATTTAATCTGACTTTGAGTGACTTTTCAACCCAGTCCACTCCATTTGCATATTGAAACACCACTTCCTCCAATATCCCATGGTAACCACTTTCATGAGCACATTGCTTGCGTTTCCTTAAAGGTTTCTCCCAGCAGATACTTTCTTGCAACAAGGAAATGGCAATTGCTTTGTGCTCTGTTTTAAAGGCCTGCAAAATAATTCCTGTGCCTAGAGACACACAAATCTTGCCTTGCTTGAAATACATGGCCTATTGAGGGACAAGCTTTCATTTGAATGCCAGAAACAGGTACATCAACCTCAGTAAGTCTAAAGGCCCAATCCTAGCCAACATTCCAGCATTGATACAGTGGCAAGAGTACCACCCGCAGCAACTAGTTCAGGATTGAGCCCACAGAGGCCTCCTCAAGGTAAGGATTGGGCCCTAAGAGAGGTGGAACAGCTTTCCTCTAATGCTGCCATTTTGGACAGGACACCATTTCTGATATTCTGTGATTTTGGTAAGTGTGCAAATATGGAGATCATAATTAAGTTATGACATACTTTTCATTTTCAGTTTCCTGTTACTGAGGGACTGGATCCATTCCAGAGCTATACCACTTCAGACTGCAGGTGAGAACTATGTGATGGGTGTGCTCCTTCAAGAAAAACACAGAAACGTAGTATGTCAAGAGAGCAAAGCAAGAATGCTTTCCCCTGACATGCTAGTTTTCTATGCAGAAGGAATTTGGGGGGGGGGACTGGAGAAGCATTCTACTTTATGAGCCCCCACCTTCTACATGGGGGGGTACAAACATGCTTACCACATCAGTGAAAATCAGGTGAGAGGTGTAACTTGAAGAGCTATATAAATCATTTTTAAAAAATCTCTGTAAAAACCATGCTACTTGATGGCTCATCAGGATAATTCTTCATGAATGCCACGAACATCTATCTCTGATGTTGAGATAGAACAATTGGGGGTGAAAAGAAGGCGTTTGGAACTGAGACTAGCTGGAATGTACAAATGAGGTCAACAGCTCACGGTCTGTGTTGGACTCAGTTCAGCACACTTTTGAGTTGTTCAGCTCTGTAAATAAGAAGAGCAGAATAGAGAAAGAGTGATGAAGACCTACAAGGCACACAAGCTTCAGCATCAGATACTTCGGGGGAGGTTAGAGGGTGAGAATAGCACAATCTAATAACTTCTTTCTGGGATGACCAATTGCCCACAGCCAGTTCTTCCAACAAGAGAAGCCACAACTGTTTAATGAATGAAATACACGTCACAATGACAGATGGTAGCTCATTCTAACAGAATCAGACATGGTTTTACTAATTATCTCAAAATTCTGATTCAGAATACCCTCTTTAGAAGTACTTTCACTATATAGATTTTCATTTATCCAAATGACACATATTGAGACTGATTCCTCTTTATCCTTACCAAGATTTTTGATATAAAGTCCAAGAGGGAGGAGGTCAAGGGAGGCTCGAGGGAGGTCTGAAAAGTCAAGGAAGGCTGTAAAGAGCAAGGAAGCTTCCTTCCGGAAATGGAAGTCTTGCCCAAATGAAGAGAGTAAAAAAAGAACAAACTCTGGCAAAAGACATGTAAGAGGGTGATACAGAAGGTCAAGAAAGACTTTGAGGAACGCGTGGCCAGCAACATAAAGGGGAACAATAAAAGCTTCTTGTTAGAAGCTTCTTCTTCTTCTAAATGTTAGAAGCAGGAGACCTGCCAGAGAGGCGGTCTGCCCGCTGGACAGTGAGGGAGGGAGAAAGGAGATAAAAGGGGACTTGGAGATTGCAGAGAAATTAAACAAATTCTTTGCGTTTGTCTTCACAGCAGAAGAACTTGGGCAGATACCGCTGCCCTACGGCCTCTCCTAAGTAAGGAGTTAAATCAGATAATGGTTACTAAAGAAGATGTTTTAGATCAAATTGATAAATTAAATATGAATAAGTCACCAGGCCCAGATGGTATACACCCAAGAGTTATCAAGGAACTAAAGAATGAAACTGCCGACCTCTTAACTAGAGTATGCAGCTTGTCCCTTAAAACAGCCATGGTGCCAGAGGATTGGAGGATAGCCAATGTCACACCAATCTTTTAAAAAGGGAGGAGGGAAGCCTCTGGAAACTACAGGCCAGTCAGCCTAATGTCTGTTCTGGGTAAGATGGTGGAAAGCCTCATCAAAGATAAAATCCTAAAACACGTAGAGGAACAAGTGTTGCTGAAGAAAAGTCAGCATGGCTTCTGTAAGGGTAAGTCTTGCCTCACAAACCTTTTAGAATTGTTTGAAAATGTCAACAGGCATGCGGATGTGGGAGAACCAGTGGATATCATATACCTGGATTTTCAGAAAGCGTTTGACACAGTCCCCCACCAAAGGCTGCTAAGGAAACTTCACAGTCAGGGAATAAGAGGGCAGGTCCTCTTATGGATTCAGAATTGGTTGAGGGCCAGGAAACAGAGAGTGGGGGTCAATGGGCAATTTTCACAATGGAGAGAGGTGAAATGTGGAATGCCCCAGGGATCTGTCTTGGGGCCGCTGCTTTTCAACTTGTTTATAAATGACCTGGAGACAGTGAGGTGTAGTGAGGTGGCGGATGACACAAAACGTTTCCGCGTGGTGAAGACCAGAAAGGATTGTGAAGATCTCCAGAAGGATCTCTCCATGTTAGGGGAATGGGCAGCCAAATGGCAGATGTGTTTCAATGTAGACAAGTGTAAAGTGATGCACACTGGGGCAAAAAATCAACACTTCACCTATAGGCTAATGGGTTCTGAGCTGTCTGTGACAGCTCAAGAGAGAGATCTTGGGGTGCTGTGGGACAACTCAATGAAGGTGTTGACCCAGTGTGCGACAGCAATTAAGAAGGCCAATTCCATGCTTGGGGAAATTTAAAAAGGGGTTGAGAATAAAACAGCCAATATTATCATGCCATTATACAAATCGATGGTAAGGCCACATCTAGAGTATTGCGAACAGTTCTGGTCACCACATCTCAAAAAGGACATAGTGGAGCTGGAAAAGGTGCAGAAGAGAGTGACGAAAATGATTATGGGGCTGGGGCACCTCTCTTATGAAGAAAGAATGCAACGTTTGGGGCTCTTCAGTCTGGAAAAAAGGCGCCTGAGGGGGAACATGATTGAGATATACAAAATCATGCACGGGAGGGATAGAGTCGATAGAGGGATGTTCTTTTCCCTCTCTCACAATACCAGAACCAGGGGGTATCCATTGAAATTGAGTGTTGGAGAGTTAAAACAGATAAAAGGAAAACTTTTTTACCCAGCGGGTAATTAATCTGTGGAACACCTTGCCACAGTAGATGGTGATGGTATCTGGCCTAAATGCCTTTAAAAGGGGACTGGACAGATTTCTGGAGGAAAAGTCCATCGTGGGCTATACGCCATGATAGGTGGTGCAACCTCCTTACATTAATAGTAGGCTACTTCAGAATGCCAGGTGCAAGAGAGTGGCCACAGGATACAAGCATCTTGTTGTCTACTGAGCTCCCTTAAGCACCTGGTGGGCCACTGTGAGATACAGGGAGCTGGACTAGATGGGCCTTTGGCCTGATCCAGCAGGGATTTCTTATGTTCTGAATGATGAGGAACACAAAGTCTTTTGAGGTGGCAAGATCTACCTCCCATTTTACCATGGGTACATCTCCACCACTCTGCTTTGAGCACCAGAGAAGGGAACACATTTGCATCATATGCCCAAGAAATAGCTCTAGGAGATTGGATCAAATTTGGGATTTTTCCCCCTGGAAGGACAGAAGTCCAGAAGCTCTCCCCTTTCGTGTGTGCGCTCCTGGGGACTTTAGGAGAAGTGTTCTAAGGATCCTTGGAAGACTGTGCATGGCTGGGGAAGAGTCACACACCATGTGAGATGCACTGCCTGATAGGTAGAACATCCCCACATTTTCATGGCACATGCATTAAATGCTCCCTTTTACATCATATCTGTTTTTGTGCTGTGTTTCTACAAATTACTATGAATATAGGTCCTAATGCACAGTAGAAGATGAAAAAACCTCAAGGGAAAACTGGAAAAAAAAAACCTGTAAAATGTCAGAGTTGCTCACAGCCTGCAACTAACGCTTTAGGTGCTACACCTCGTTATGCATTGCTAGAACATCTTCATTGTCGACTTAAACACTTTAACATTTAATAACATTATACAGCATCGATATTTATTCTACTGTACTATGTCATGCAACTTTTCTTTATGCTATTAGGCATTTAGTGGGATTTTGAGGTGGACTCAGAATGGCTTTGGAATCCGTTAGAATTTTTCCCATTGAAATTAATGTAATAACTGCTCATTCAGATTTTCTCTATAAGGGCTGTTTACAGGAATGGATGAGGTACACATAGAGGGAAAGGTGCACAACAATGTTTCGACCTTCTACAAGCTCTCATTGGCATTACAGATGATTTCCTCATACACAAAATCAGCAAGCGATATACACACCCAAGGAGGGAAGAATGGTGAAAGTGTTGAAAGAGAAGGAAACAGCCCTCTTACTGTGGTACAGAGGAGGCAAGTATGGTATTTGCCTGTACAGCAGTATAAATTAGACGACTAATTAAAATACCTTTTTTGGGATGGTTGCATTAAAGCAGAAACTTTATCATCGAAGAATTTCTTCATAGCAAATCTGTCTAGGGCTTGATCCGCACTGCCATGAGAGAGGGAGGAAAAAAAAGAGAATGTAAATCTCTTTAGGGAGTAGTTCTTGGAAGTTCAGATCAGTATACTGTGAAATGTTGCCAAAAATCCTGAAGAATATTCCATAATTGCAAATGCATTCAGGCTCAGATATGAGAGGTACATTAATACTTAAATGTGGACATTTTTACTGTAGCAGCTTTGGGGATTTTTTGGGGTGAACAAATGCATCAAATTCTTTAAATTGATCATGGGTGGGAAGAAAACATTAATATTAGAACAATTCAATTTGTTAAACTGAGATGCTCTTAAATGAGTCCTACAACAAGGTATACGATTTTGTACTTCAAATTTGGAAAAAGGCAGTTAACATTATACTATTTTTTTTTACTTTGTTGTGCAGCTTGAAATTTGTTTAAAACTAGTGGTCCTGGTTCAAAATTAAACCAGTGTGTTAATGCATTTAATTACCATTCATAGCTTAAGCCCCAGTATTTTCAATTGGACTTAAACACAATAGCTTTCTCTGTGCATCAAAATGTACCATGCATTTGGCAGCTGTCCTGAAGCCAACAATAGAAATACAGGTGGGCCTGCAATATCTGTGGATTCAAAACCGCGGATTTCAGAAACTGCGCATTCTGAACCCGTGGGAGAGTAGACCCATATTCTCTACCTCCGTACACTTAAAAGGCAGAGTCCCAAAATTCTGTGGCAGTTAACGAGTTTTGTATTGCACGATTGCTTCCTACATTCTATGGCATGATATGGCTATGCTACTTTCTAGAGAGCATCTTGCTTTTAAAAAGCAGCTGAGACTTGTTTGGTTTATTGCAAATAATAATGTAACCATGTGCCACCTGGTTCTGGTGCCTTAGTTTCAAAACCCCATTAGGGAGCTCTGCTTACAACCAGGTGAGAGTAACATTCTTCATAATTTAATACTATGTCAAGAGACTATCAGGCCTCTTCCATGGATTTTGCTTATGCAGCCATATGTCAGTATGACGACTTGGCAGCAAAATGTGTTCTCCCTGTACATGCGACTTGTCCAAATTCTTCAGTTTTCCCCCTGAAGTATTGCAAATGTTTCTCAGTGAAACTTGAGTTTAACACTCCAAATGGATAGAGGTATTTGAATGTTGTAATTTATTTTACTCGGAAGTAAGCTCATTGTGTTGAGTAAGAATTAAGCTGTAATCGTATTTTACCAGAAGCAAACACCTTTACGAATGGAATGCAACCCAGCAATGGCTTGGGGCTCATATAGGTAGGGCTGCGATATCTGCAGATCGGGGACCCAAGGATGTCAGAATCTGTGGGTTCTGAACCTGCAGGGGAGGGGCCCACCTAGGCCTTCCAAAAGCAACTGGAGCACAGCTCTGGTTGGGTTCGGAGGGTGGACTGGCCCCAAATCCCTGATGATTTTGGTATCAGCAGAGGTTCCAGGAATGGAACCCCCACAGATAACGAAGGTCAACTGTATATGCTGCTCTTTCCCATTCTCCCCCCCCCACCTCACCCTGACAAACAACTCATCAGGCTGTATCATGTTTTCCCCCCAGTATCTCTCTAGCCACATGCTGTTAAAGCCACAATCTTTTGGGGCGGGGGTGGGTTGTAATTAGTAGTGACAGAGATTCTGATTTGGAAGAATAAACAGCCTGTAAAAGCAATGGAGGCAGGGCAGAGGAACGGATCTCTGGTAACTAATGTTCCTGCCTCTAGTTTTCACAATAGTACTTTATGACTTTACCTAGAGGGGATTCAGCAGGCACTCTTTGTCTGAATTTCTCTCTTCAGTTCTGGGCAGAGCTGCACAGAGTACCTCCTCCTCAACCTCGCCCTGTTCTCAGCTGTTCCCAAGAGAAATTTTCCCTTTTCTGCCTGGCATGGAGCCATTGACTTTCCCTTTTGCACCATCACCTTTGCAGTAGGGCGTATCTACTGCAGGGCCAACTCTCCATCTCAGATACTTCTGGTTTCACTTTTTGGGGCAAGAGGCACATTTTGCTCATCTCCACTGTCTCCCAAATAGCAACTCACTTATTTTCTTCCACAGAACTCAAAAGGAACCACTAATGGCCCAGCTCAAATCTCTCTGGACAAACCGCCCATTTGTCTACACAACCCTGTCCTGGACTCTGTTCCTTGACTCTGCTAGAGTGCAACCCATCCATGAAGTAAATTGTGCAGCTCAGGATGCCCATCATCTCGAGTCTGCCGTCATCTCCCTCCAGGCAAGAGTGGACCAAGCCATATGATTCTGCTTTCACTTCCCTTACCACTCACTTTGCTCCTTTGCTCCTTCCCACTTCCCACAGGAATGTTATCCACGTAGCACCTGCAGTTTCCACAGAGTCTGTAATGTTTCCTCCAGAGTCCAAGCAGACTGGAGATTAGTGCTTCTGTCCTGGCCCACTTCTGTATTTTAATGACATCTATCTTGAGCATCCACACGTTGCATAATGTTAAGCAAGTACAACATGTGCTTGAAGGTAATAATGCAGCTCTCAACCAAATTATTGAAGAGGAATAAAGGTGCAAAGATTGCATTTTTCTATAGATGTATCTATCTTGAAAGACCTTTTCTATATGTAACCCAATTTACCATGTGACTTTGAGTTAGGGACAGTGATTCCTTAGAGATAGGGGCCAGAAAACAGGGAGTCACAAACCACTTTTCCTGTTTTGTCCCTGTTTTTGCCTTTTGGGGATGCCTTGTAAAAGTTTTGTTTGTGTGAATGCCTATACTTCAGGGTTCAGTCCCCTCCTTCAGTCTCCAGCAGTTCAGTCTTTGAGTGAGAAACAGATGCATCTTGTCTGCAAGACTAACACATGTATGAACACTAAGGGTGTTATCTGCCACACACTTCCTGGAAATAAGCCCTATTAAAGGCAGTGAGACTAATTTCTGAGTAGACATGCATAAGCTTGCATTGAAAGGCCCCCTGCAGTACACAGGCTGCCATCGCACATACTGGTGCGGCTTATTTTGAATTCTTGATAATACAATAATCCAGAGCAACACAGTAGCTGTTATCACTAACACCACTTCCTACAGATTTTGAATCTTGGAACTTTGTCTCAGCGTAATTGGCTGTACAGGCATGCCCCGGTATCCACTGATTCAGTATCCATGGTTTCAGTTATCCACAGATACCATGGATACTGGGACACCTATTAAAAAGATAGGGGAACATTAAAGAAATCTCTTTTGTTTACTTTGTGGCAGCAAAACCACTGATGTTCTCCTATCTTTAAAAAGGTGTCGCAGTATCCACGGTTTGAGTTATCCATGGTGTGTGTGTGTGTGTGTGTGGAACGGAACCCCAACGGGGAATGGCTGTAACAGTACTAATTTAAAACACTGCTGAAAGTGTTTTTCATCAGGGGAAGGGACCCATTGCGAGGACCCCAGTAACCTGGCACTGGTTAAGTAAGGGTGTCGCCTTGTCTTTTGCCTCAGGCAGCAAAATTTCTTGGGCTGACCTGGATGGAATCCAGGAACTGGCCGAATAGAGCAGATTCACATTGGTTTAATCATTTCCCTGGTGTCCATTTGACTATTACATACAATTTCGAAGGCATCTTATTGCAGCTTAATGAAACCTAGGGGAGTAATAATTAATTGCCCCATCTTTGGAATGTTATACTTGAAGACTACGTCAGCATCTTACCTTGCAGAAACATTTGTGAAGTGCATGTATGACGATATCACCACTCCTATTCTGCCTTTTCCACCCTGTAAATAGACAAAGGTAGTTGGATTGTATTTCATGACTTCACTTTTACTCTGGGTTTAAAAAAAACAGGACCATGGTCCCGCCTCAGTAGCATGTTCCCACTTCTTCATAAGTGGACGCAACGTTTTCATTATCAGTGGTGTTTTAATATCAAAACAAAGCAATAAATTATAGTGAAGAAAACCAAAGTACAGCTTCAGTAGCATTTTGACAATATTTTCTTTTCTATCTTTGGTTCATCCTAGGCAAGCCTAGGCATCGTTGCCATTTCAGACATGATATGCTGTAAGAACAGTATGGTCTGGAAAATGCATGCATTCCAAAATATATTATTAGAAATTTTCTTCTGACAGGTATGATTTATAGTGATAACACTACTTAATTAGCATTTTCACAATGTTTTCCATCTTTTTAAATGCATGACATCAGTCGGTACAAATTACCAATAGGTAATCCCACTAGCCGTAACTTGTTTTGGAAGCACTCAGCCAACATTGTCTAGCAAGGATGTGGTGGAGACCTTATAGTCGCAACAGATCAGCAAATGACATATTGATCTAATTCGTTAAGAAAAAATGATGTACTTAGTGCTAATGATTATTACAGAAAGCACTCATGAGGATGGTTGGCTATTGTGTTTTTTTGAGTTTCCAAAAAATCCAGAGGAGGGGCCACAGCTCAGTTGTAGAACACATGATTTGTTATACGCAAGGACTTGCAATTTATTTCTGACACCAATAATGTTGCAAGATTAGGATTTGGAGTTATGAAGGAGCATGGCATGAGAAGCCAGGCCCTGAGACAATGCTGAGCCAGTTGCCAGGAATGGAAAAAACAGGGTTAACTCAAGTATAAGTAACTCAGGACTCTCAAGTACATCTACCTGAAAGGAGAGGTTAAGGCAGGGATTCCCAAACTGTGTGTGGCAACACCCTGGGAATTGTTAGGCGCTCTCCAGGGAACTGCGGGCCAGGAGCAAGACCGTGCAGGCTGATGGAAATGGCCAGTAAGAGGCTCTGCCGGGCAGGCAGAGCTCCTGTGCATGGCTTTTGCGCACATAGAAAGGCCTCCAGCCCACTCTTAGCCTCTTTACTAAGCAGAAGATTTAGCCGAGAGGGTTAATGCCTCCGTTTGCCCGAAGATAACAACTGAAGATCTCAAGGTCGTGAGCTCGAGACTCCCAGAAGTCTGTGTGAGCGGCAGACCTTGCAAACTGTGGCTGATTAAAAGCTGAGTTTCAGCTGCCTCGTGGGAGGAGGAGTGTGCTGAACGCAGCTGCATCTCTGGTGAGAGCAGGGAAGCCTCATCAGCCAGCAGACGACAGACGGGTGGCTAAAGAAAGAAGGCTAAATCCAGAAAGAAAGATCTGTTTGAGTGTGGTTCTTGAAAGATAGAACATTCTGTAAATTGTAAAAACCTTCGGGTTTGTGAAAAGTCTGCCTATGTAAACCGCCTTGAGTTGTAATTATTAGAGAAATCTAGTGACCTTAAGAAAGGCGGTATATAAATACATGTATTATTATTATTATTATTATTATTATTATTATTAACCAGCTATTCCCAGCATCCCGTGCAGTATCTGAACCTAGACTTAACTGGCGATGACGTTATTGCCAGTTATTTCAGGGAGCTGAGCACTGCAAATGCAGCGCGGGAGGGGGGGATCGCGGAATGCCTAGAATTGGAATTCCCTCCTCTGAGAATGAGCTAATGAAAGAAACCCTGCACATGTTGACAGATTCTGGAAGAGGCAGAGAGGCCTCTGATTTGATCTGAGAGAGACTGGAATGGAAGCCAAGGAGAACAGCTGGCAGCTGCACTTAGAAGGCACACGTAGCTGATGTTGCTTGCAGGAGCATGCCACCTAAATCCATCCAATGTGCAAACCTCTATATTTGCAAACGAAGCAAATATTACGAAGACACCACACACTTCCAAAGATTTCTCCTCCAAGCAGGAGTCAATCATAGGCATGTCTACTCAGAAGCAAGAATCTAGGGAACAGCATGCCCCATTCCAGGGAGTAGGGCATGAGCAAATTACCATCATCATCTTAGTTTGTATGACAGATAAAGACTTGGTTAAAGGTCTGTATTAGAGGATTAGTGATTCTTTAATTAAATCAACATTTATCTGGTTAAAAAGACTAGGTCAACTAAAAGCAGGTATTTCTTTGACATTTCCCCTCTACCTGTGGCGGGCTTCTTCAGAAGCCAACAGAGCCCCCTGAACAATACCACGTTTGATTCTCCTGGAATTCCAGAAGACACAGGCAGCTGGTAGATCTACCGGCTGTGATCACATGGAAATGCTGATTTTATAAGCAAAGCCTCCATGAAAGGGCTACACATGCAGCTTCCCTTGAGGGGAGTAAGTGGGTAAAATTGGGATTTGGTGGAAGATTCTTTATTCCATACACCCCTACGCAACTGAAGACTTATTATCATGCCTGGAAACAGGCATAAGTAGTGAGGTGGCCAAGTTTGCGGATGGCACAAAACTTTTCCAGGTGGGGAAAACCAGAAGGGATTGTGAAGAGCTCTAGAAGGATCTCTTCAATTTGGGGGAATGGGCAGCCAAATGGCAGATGTGTTTCAATGCAGACAAGTGTAAAGTAATGCACATTGGGGCAAAAAATCAAAACTTCACATACTGTATAGGCTAATTGGTTCTGAGCTGTCTGTGACAGAGATCTTGGGGTGCTTGGTGGACAATTCAATGAAGGTATCGACCCAGTGTGCGGCAGCAATTAAGAAGGCCAATTCCATGCTTGGGGTAATTAAAAAAGGGGTTGAGAATAAAACAGCCAATATTATCATGCCACTGTACAAATCGATGGTAAGACCACATCTAGAGTATTGTGAACAGTTCTGGTCACCACATCTCAAAAAGGACATAGTGGAGCTGGAAAAGGTGCAGAAGAGAGCGACAAAAATTATTACAGGGCTGGGGCATCTCTCTTATGAAGAAAGAATGCAATGTTTGGGGCTCTTCAGTCTGGAAAAAAGGCACCTGAGGGGGGACATGATTGAGACATACAAAATCATGCACAGGAGGGATAGAGTTGATAGAGGGATGTTCTTTTCCCTCTCTCACAATACCAGAACCAGGGGACATCCACTGAAATTGAGTGTTGGGAGAGTTAAAACAGATAAAAGGAAATACGTTTTTACCTGGCGGGTAATTAAGCTATGGAACTCCTTGCCACAGGAGGTGGTGATGGCATCTGGCCTAGATAACTTTAAAAGGGGGCTGGACAGATTTCTGGAGAAAAAGTCCATTGTGGGCTGTATGCCATGATGGGTGGTGCAACCTTCTTACATTAATAGTAGGCTACTTCAGAATGCCAGGTGCAAGGGAGTGGCCACAGGATACAAGCATCTTGTTGTCTACTGAGCTCCCTTAAGCACCTGGTGGGCCACTGTGAGATACAGGAAGCTGGGCTAGATGGGCCTTTGGCCTGATCCAGCAGGGCTCTTCTTATGTTCATTCCACAACAGGACAATTTCTTTATTATGATGTCACAACCATCAAACTGAAAGAGGACAAGAGGCATACCTCAATGGAACAGAATGAATTTGGCACGCAGAAGGTTCCAGGTTCCATCCCAAGCATCTCCAGATAGGTCTGGAAAAGATCCCTATCTGAAACCCTGGAGAGCTAATACCGCAGGCACAACTGAGCTAGATGGACCTGAATAGTCTGACTCACTTCAAAGCTTCTGAGGATCATGCAGGGATACATGGATACAGATACAGCTTACTTACTCGGCAATGGATGACCACCACATGCTGAGAGTCACTGTTCAACCAGGATTCCATGGTCTTGCATATGGTGCAGACCTTATTAAGTGGTGGGGCATGCAGATCAGGCCAGCCCACATCCATAATCTGGAATGAAGGACAGTCATGTTGTGCATATATATTATATATATATATAATTTTTTAAAAAACATGGATGATATTTGTGACAAACAGGTGACCCAGACCTGGCTATGAGAAGCCTTTTTACAGAAAGAAACAGAGGCTGTCCTGTTTGTTGCTCATGAACAGGCGCTTCAGACTAATGTGATGAAGACCAGGATCCAGGGTACCACCAACAATAGCCTGTGTTGACTTTGTAAAAGATGGGATGAAACCGTTAACCACCTTATATGTGAATGTCCCAAAATCGCTAATATGGATTACAAAAAATGACATGATGTGTTGCAAGACTCATACACTGGGCCTTATGCCAGAAATATGGATTTGACACATCGGAAAAAACATGGCAACATCAGCCTGTAAAGGTCCTGGCAAGTCAGAAAGTCAAGATCTTGTGGGACTTTAGGATTCAAACAGATGGCAGCAAATACACCTGACACCTAAACAGTGTTGCAGCAAATACACCTGGTATCACACTAATCGACAATGACACCCGACTTATTGTGATGCTTATTGATGTTGCCATCCCGGTCCCATGGGAGATCACCGGGTAGTTGAAAAGGAAACTGAAAAGATCGACAAGTATTATGAACTGTGCCTCAAAACTGCTCGACTGTGGCTTAGGCATACAAAAGTGCTGCCTATCATCACTGGCGCACTAGGAACAATGTCCCCGAACTTTGATAAATATTTTAAACTAGAAGTGCCAGCAATAACACCTACTGAGCTACAATGGACTGCTATCATTGGAACTGCTCTGATTCTTCGCCGATACCTGCAAGATTCTTAGGTCTTTGGTTGAGACCTGACCCTCGCAGACAACGCCAGCTGGTGATTTTTCGGACTTAATTTTTGTGTTCTAACACCGTATGTCATTAGCTGTGTATCTTTTTTAAAAAGAATAAAGTCTCTCTACCTCTATCTCTAACTATTAACAGGGACAGAAATTCAAAAGATTCAAAAGAAAAGCGCACTGGAGCTTTTCAACCTCCTCCTTCCAGTGCTCATCCCTTATCCGTGTCTCCCAAAAAGCTGCCCTCTCCAGAATATCATTCCATGATCTTAAAGAGGGGGAAAAACACTGGCAAGCTACTCCTCTGCACGCACACAGGCCTCTTTGAATCCAGCCATATAGAATCTAGGCTCTAACAGCAAACAATCCCCTAACATTAGACACCCGGGTTACAAAGAACAATGGCAAGATTTCCTTATTCAAAAGATTCTTTTGTTTTCTGTCTTGCAGTCTTAATAAACGTAGTCTCAGTAAAAGACATTAACGAACACATAAAATCTCTTCAGACTTCAGGGGATTTGTTAATGCTTTGCATCACTAACATCATTCAATGCAAAGGGACAAGGGAGGCATGTCCTAGATGAGGTCACTGACAGAGAAAAGGTGTTCCCAAGCTGTACAACTCCAAAATGGCTATTCAAGCCCTGAAAACTCTCCATCCCAAATGGGAGAAACATTATAAATGAAACCACTTGCAAGGGGGAGGGGAAAACCCATGACCAACAATTTTCACAGAACTAACTCCTGGCCAGCTAGAATTTCAAAACTGCTCAAAATGCCACAAGGAAACTTAGACACAAACATTAAAATATAAGACTGAAACACATGCTCCCCCTCCTGTGGGCAACGGGTTCTCCAGAGAGAGCCTATTAAGCCATCTGCCCTATCCTCAGCATCAGTTTCTGCAGCACTGCAACATACCAGGCAACTTGCAATACTGCCCAGCCTTCCCCTGCTTCCGCCACTCTTTCTTTTCCAGGCCTGGGGTTACAATCAACCCCAACCAAGAGCACAAATGGGCTGGGGGCCCAGAGAGAAGGGACCACTGCCTCAGATTATCAGGAATGGCTGAGAGCATTCCAGCCCATGAACCACTACAGCAGGTTCCCAAGCAGGTTCTCTTGAGCGTGCACAAGGTTTTGCACTGCACAGGAGGAACTGAGAGCCAGGATGGTGAAGTGTTTCAGGACTTGGATTTAGACCAGGAAGAGCCAAGTCCAAGTCCCTGCTCAGTCATGAGGCTTCCTGGGTGACTTGGGGCAGTCACTCTCTCTCAGCCTAGCCTACCTCATAAGGTTGTTGTCACAACGAAGGAGAGGCGGAACTGTGTACACCACACTGAGCTCCTTTGGAGGAAGGGCGGAAAATGTGAAAAATAAAGAACATTAGTCTTCCCAACTTTTCAGAGTCTAAAAAAAGATGTACAATCTTTTTTTAGACTCTGAAAAGTTGGGAAGACTAATGTAAAAGTTAAAATGAGCCCTCACTATAAAACTAAACAAATTATTTTGGTGTCACTCTGTTTGAATTAACATGTCAAACTGGAATATTAATACTTACAATTCTGAAGTACAAGATGGGGGGGAGGATTTGAAAACACATTTTGTTATGTTAGACGCTATTAAATAAGTCAGTGCAAACCTTTCACAGATTTGTAAAACTTAGAGACAAAGAATCCTAGCAGGTAGAAAAAAATAAATGCTCAACCATTTGAATGAAGCATCAAAATTAGTTTTGCATTGATTTTTATTGAATTTTGGTCTCATGACCAAAGCTTACCTGAACAGAGGAAGCTGAATACATGCTTTAAAACAGATTACAGACATCACTAAAATATAAGGTTGGGACACTTCAAAATGTTGCTTATTTTTGACTAAAAGGACAATTTAGAAAATTTGTCCCACAAGTTCAACATCTGAATAGTGGGTAGTCATTCTCCATTCCCTGCAAGGCACATATAAAGGTTAATATATTCTGGGAGGGCTCCACAGGTCATGTGTGGAGGTCCAATTTACACAGCTCTTACTCCTCCAGAAAAGAAGGGGGCACTGAAGTCATTTGGTCATGGATATGGCCTGCACACAGACATTATCTTTTTGTATGCAGAGTGGAGCATGGGACGCTTGAGACTCAAAGCACCTGCAGGGAATCCTCAGGGAAATGGATGTACGAGGAAAGAAGATGGCTAGGCCATTCCATAATTGCTATGCTACAGCACACATAGAGGTTTGTGCCATTTAAGGGCACCCTTAATTCTTTTCTACTGTTTGTGCAAAGTGATGTAGTATAATTTCTTAGGAAGAAATTCCTGACTGTCAGGGTGGTTCAACAGTGGAACAGATTGCTGAGGGAGGCGGCGGATTCTCCCTCACTGGAGACCTTCAAGCAGAGGCTCAACAGGCACCTGCTAGAGATGCTCTAGGAGGATTTCATGCTACAGGCAAGAGGTTAGGCTAGATGACTTTGTCGATCCCTTCCAACTCTATGTTTCTATAACATGGAACAATACCATTACCTTTGGGTTAAGCTTGGCAAGATCATATCTCTTTTCAGAAAGGTTCAATACCTGTTTCAGAAAAAGAAGGGAAAACAAATAGGATTTTAAATATTGTAATGTATACAGCAAATCCTCACTTAAAGCTCACTTCATTTTGTTATGAAGCTGAAGTAAAAAAAAACCTGATTCCTGCATCTGTGAGGAGTTTGCACAATCTCCCCACGTCTCTGAATTTTTTACAGCCCCCAAAAACTCACATTTATTTCAGTGTTTGATATTAGAAGTGTTGTGTATCTTTAGAAGTTGAGTGATGTTTTTGGGACCAGAAATATGCTGTAGGAACATAATACTTGTTTCCAAATATCAAGTAGCCTACAGAAAAATTGGTTTTATTATTCGTCATGTCGTTTTAAATTGCAATTTCCAATAACCTATCTACAACCTTAAGTGGGGACTTGATGCATTTTAAATAACTACATTCAACGTACGTCATAATGAAGTTCTACAAAGATGGCAGAATCCTAAGAGGTTAAGGGCTTCAGGGGCACAAATGATAAATGAAGCATAATAAGCTTCATGTCTGCACTATTTCAAACTTATTTCCTCCTGTGATTTTGACGAAGTGCAAAGGAATTATGCTGGGATGACTGCAAGATTTGTTTTTACAAAAGAGATTTCAGCACAATCCCAGCAAAGATAGTTAAGACAAATTTATTTCAATAGGAAAAGCATATGCATCTCCCTTTGAAATCAATGAAACTGTCAAATGTTTGTTTCTGGCTGGGCTGTGCCCAAACAAAGTCTTGGGTTCTCTTTTCTCTGTTTCTTTTGTTTGCTTCAACTCAAGCTAATAAATTCCAAAAGTCTGAAGCTTCCTTTTTCACCCTGTACTAGGTGGAATAGGTTAAGAATTCAAGCTATGCAAAGTTTCATTTATAAGATGTTGTGAAGCTGAGTACTAGGTCACTGATTTCAGTGAAGTTTGCTTCCAGAAAAGTGTTCCAAGGATGGTGGCGCAACATTTGGATTTGGTTCACTTTCAGTCCTAAAGGAGACAAAGCTGGATGTCATAAACATATTGAGGACATCCAACCTCACAACACGTATCAACTTTCCCCCTAACACACCTGTTGATCAGGAGGATGGTGGGAATGGAACCTTGTGGGTCCCACACAGATGATGTACTATGAGGAATGTTATCTATTAGGAACTAGGAGAGTCATTCAGGAGCAGTCTGCCTGATGACAGCTGCATTACTCATGATTTGTTATAAATAGTACAAAAGGCCACAAAAAGATCTGGCAGGTTCCACAAGATGCATGCAGATAAACGTCCTTTATTGCTTCCAGGTTGAAAAAGGAGCAATAGATAATGTTTATATGGCGACCCAAGAGAAAACACCTGTAATTCTCTTATTTCTGTCTTTCATTTTTAAGGCATGGTGAGTTCATCTGCAAAACCACAACTACTGCGAGTTAAAGTACAGTAGCCCTTGGTCTCTGTAAGCTGAGGTTGAGGAAGGAAGAATTGCTTTGGCTACCAGTATGTTTGGCTTGTTTACCTGTCTCCCCCCCCCCCCAATGTAAATAAGTGACAATTCCTACTGGACTATTTTCGTAACTCAACAAGAGTAATCTGTAGCTGATGAAACTGACTTGGGATGATCCAAAGAGCGTCCCCAGTACAGCTGTGGACTACCCATGGACAATGCAGCTTCTTGCCATGGACAATACTCTGAGCTCTTTAACCATTTCCCCTGAGGCTTGAAGATTTTGAAAAATGAAATGATAACACTATGTCCTGGGACAGTTTCAGTCACTACATACCAGCAAGTCCTGGTTTGCCGTCAAGACCACGCTTGACAGTGAGCAATGCTCAATTGTGGCTTCTGGATGAATATACCTGGATGGCACACGTTTCTGTTGCATTCATGATTTACATTTGTAGGAACAGTTGGCCCTCGTTATCCATAGGGGTATCGAGCAGATATTCAAATCAGCAGTTTAGCTCACTTAACAACCCCCCCCCAAGCACAACCCAATCCCTATTTCAGGCAAAAAAAACCCACAACTTCTTTTCCCCCAAGAAACCAGAAGTGTCATTCTTATGCCCTTATAAGGCATTCTAGGCCTCCTTCTAGGCTTTTCCGGGCCTCAGAATGCCTTATAAGGGCATAAAAGGTCACTTCTCGTTTCCCCTGAGAAACTAGAAGTTGTGGGGTTTTTTTTTTGCCTAAAACAGGCATTCTGAGGATCAGAAAGGTCCTCCTCAGCCCTCAGATGTGACCGGAGCATGGGTCCAGGAGCAGGTTCAGAACCTGCGGATGATCAAATCCGTGGATAACAAGGGCCCATGTATATGTCTAGAACATCTTTAGTGTACCTCTAACAATGTCACGTATGAATAGGGCCCATGACTTAACAGACCAGAATGAGTAAGTAAACAAGCCAGTGCAGTCACAGGAAATGCATGTCTTTACCAGATAGTTGTCCCCATGTTTGGATTTAAGCATTCGAGTTACATCCTGGAGATTGTTCAGATAAGTTTCCTCAGAGCAGCTGGCTGGGAAGGATACAGCGATGATTCGCTCAGTGATGTAAGTCAGGTCTAGTTCATAACCTTCCTCCATAATGTGATCAAAGTCTGCACTTCTGCAGAGGATAGGACATGACAGTTTGGGAGGAAGATAATTGGAGGGGGAAAATAGAGAGTTAATGAGCAGAAGTTATCTCAGACTAAAAACAAGGGGTTCAGCCAATATTTACTGTTTCAGATACTTTCAATTCAAATTCCAGTTCACAACCCAATGAAAAAGTGTATTCATAGTCCATTAACCAACTTGGCAGTCAACCAACAAAAAGTTCAGCACTCTGCTCCATACAAAATCAACAAGCAACAGCATTAACTTCAGGTGGCATTCTGCCATGACATTGGCCTCACTCCTAATCCTAGCAGGAAAAACCAAGAATGTCATTTTTAACCCTGTCCTCCTTTTAAGGTTATCAGGATGGCATAGATACTTTCCTTTTCCCCAACACTCCATGTTATCCTGACAATCTTGTAAAAAAAACTTAGGCAGAAACTGAGCAAAGATTATCGAATGAACTTCAAAGATTATCTCAAAGCTTTATCCAGTGAACTTTATGTTTAAAACATGGACTTGAACTCAGGTCTCCTTAGCAATCAAATCCGACTTTCCAATCACTGTACAGCACTGGTTCCTGAGTTACCTAGGATACTCTTACTGGGCTGTGCTACTTCAGTTAAAGGTGGCTAGTGGAATGCTCCCCTATAAAAAATAAAAAAAATATGCCTTGCACATAGAAAACTAATCCATCTAAAAAAAGGCTGTTACAGCCTTCTCCATACGAACATGGCTGCTATTTTTGACAATATGGGGGAAGCATTCAAATACGCAATACATTACCCCCCCCCCAACCTAACATGACACAGGCCAAGACAAGATGTGCGCCACATTAAATCATGTCACTCTGACCCAAGAGAAAAACCAGGTCAGTTCACAGAACCAGCTGAAGTGTCAAGAATACATTGTTCAAGATGGTGCCAACGTTTTGAAAAAGGTCACATTCAAAATGGATTTCAGGGTTCTTTCCAAGGAGAAACATCTGAGAATTTTCATGGAAGCCAAATTACAGTCAGTTCTTATACAGGAATTCACTTATCTGCAAGGGGCAGAATAGTCTGTGACTCTGTTCTCATTATCTACTACTCATTATGTCAGTGCAGTCTCGGTGGGGGGCACAGTTACCAGCTGGCAAGTGGGGGTGAGGTTGCAGGAGGAAGAGGAGATGGGATAGTGGCTTCATTGCAAGAAGAAGGCAGTGTTGGCATTGTGCAAGGGGGAGAGGTAGAATACACAGTATACAACTGATGGAGGACAGGTTGCAGTAATTGCATCCAGCAAATTATACTCCTTGTTTTTTAGAAAAAAGTTCTTTGATGCAGAAAACTGACCAAATCCAAACAGGCATTGGTATTGGCATTGTACAAACTTGCGTCCTCTTTCAGATTTGCCCCATGATTCCAGGGACTCCAGCTGAACCTTCACAACCCTGGCGATGATGTGAAGCCAATGATGTCTCTGGAAGGCTACCTGAGGGCTGCTCTGGGACTGGGGCAAGCTCAGGGAAGGAGCCAAGAGACAGGTGGAGGAGGAGGAAGAATGAAGCAGCCCCCTCCTCACTGCTGACCTCTAAGGGCCCATTGTTGGGCCAGCAACCTTCAACAAGTTGATGGATAGCCAGCTCAGAGGAGGAAGCATCAGATGATAGAGCGATTGATAGGTCCTTGCTATCACCCAGCCCCACAGACTAAGATTTTGTTTCATAAAGTTCATAGAGTGTATAGTGAAGAAGGTCCCCTGGAACCTAACCCCATTTTCCCCATAGGCTCAGTGATTCAGTATCCCCAAATATGGTATCCATTAGGTTTTTCAGGAACCCAGCCTTAGCGAACAAGAACTGACTGTAGTTTATATACAAGTGATATTTCTCAGGGAGCCTCTACACATCCCTAAAGAACTGACTTATTTTACCCCGAGTGGACTAAACACACACACACACACACACACACACACACACACACACACACACACACCCAGGTATTTAATAGATTGACAGTAAAGAGAAAGCTGTCCTTAACTATACTTGTCTGCTGTTATTGAACTTATCTCACTAGAAGAACAGTATCTGATAAGCTTCTGATAAAGCTCAGAACCCCCTGGAGATTATGGTGAAACACACAGCCCTAGAGTCATTGTCTCCATGTTAGAAGATAGGATTTAACATGAACCGAATCTGAAACCTCATTTCAACTGTGATTATTGGCCCCGAATTATCTTTGGAAGAAACAGCCAGCAGGCACAAGGTTTAAAGACCAATGCAGTCCCATATTCTGACTTTTCAGTAGAAGTTGAAAACTGTTTTATATTAACTCCCGATGGCTTTTAACACTGTACTGTAATATGCTGCTATTTCATGCTATTTGGTTTAAGGATCTGATGGCCTGCTTTAATTGTCTTAACACTTTATAATTGCCTCTTTTATGTAAACTGCTTTGGAATGTCTTCACTGCTGAAAACAGAAATATTTGGAGCAGAAATATTTGAAATAAATACATACAAATCAACAGTGGAAACAAAGCCTCCTTAAATGCAATTGTGTCGCGGTTGCAAGTTGTTTGTGGCAATGACTCAGTAAACAGATCTGGACATTTTCAGTCCACCATAAGTCTTTCCCCTCCTTGGAAACTAGTTTGCAGTGGCATGATGAAAATCACTGTACCAACACACATTCAAGCCACTTTTCAATTAAAGCAGCCCAAAATGCCTCCTCTTCCTGGGTTGTACAGAAAGCCTCAATGCATCTGACATATGATAAAATTGTATTATTTCTTCCCTTCGCTTTTCCGCAAAGACAAGCAACGTACAAAAAATGACACAAAAATTAAACATGGGAATCAATGATTGGCCAGGCAAATTCTGTTTTCCTAGACAGAGGAGCAGGAATTCGTTCTTACTGCCTGTGTCAACAAGAGGATGTGGAATGAATGGCTGTCTTTATTGTGGTAGAATTCAAAATTACTCTTTTATTTATGTTTTTCAGTCACAAGAATTCTAAATTTGAATGCAACCTTCAAACAGACATGTAAACCTCTCTCTTTCTCATATGAACAACATTTGAAATACTCACTCAGATAGTTTGTCACAACAGAAAGACGAGCTTTTCAAAAAACTGTTGGAAGTCTAAAAAAAACAAAAACAAAGGAGCAATTAGCTTTTTTTCCTATATGCTTGAAGGCAATTTCAAAATATCTGGGATAGTACATTTCAACAAACAAGACTGAAATCACAGATCTGAACAAGTGAATACCTTCACTCAAACATACCACCATGCCTTTGATGCAGGACCAGCCCAGCCACAAGGCAACATAACAGTCTGACGCAGTCGTTTGGAGCAGCACCCTTGGAGGGGCAGTAAACGGACAAGGCCCCCGCTCCTGCCTATCTGTCCAAGACCCTCTCCAGCCTGCCACTCCACTGAGGGCTTCACTCCTCTTCCAATGTGCTGAGAGCAAATACGGGAAGTTGCCCGGCTCATACCCACACATCTTGCCCCTCATCTATGGGAACATGACCGCATGCAAGAACAACAACCGGATGGGATCCAGGAGGCTTTGGAGGCCTCTCAGCTGAACAGCTATTTGGAACAGCAAAAACTTTCAGTGCCTTTAAGTTTAGATAAAAGACATGAATGAATGAACCTTGACAATTAGAAAATAGCATGCAGTCAGATGCAGATAATCATGGTGGATCACACACACACACGCACGCACACTTTATTGTGCAACAAGAATGGAATATCTGAACCAGATATTTATATTAAAATTAATAAAAATTCTTTTTTAAAAAAGAATGAAATATCTGCACATACCACAATAATTGGTCAAAGCCACCTTCTCACAGGTTGCACGTACTGTACATTTCCACATGGAACTCACTTCCGTGCGAGAAGTCTGAATTATTTAAAGCTGCCTTATTACTTTAGGGAATTGCAGTCCCTGAGTCCATCTGTGTAATTCTCTACCTCTACTGCACCATGCTCAACTGGAGGGACCAAAGTCTGGGCTTCATATAAAGAAGTTCCTTATTACTATACTGCAGAAGACAAATGTTCTTAAAGCGTATGTACCAAGTCACACCAAGCAAACTAGATTTGTCTTATTTTCTTAGTTACTTTGTCAGGCCCAATCAGAGTCTGTGGTCACAATTTAGCAGCTAAGATTCCTGAGCCATTCAAGATGTGTGGTGCCACTTACAAAAATCATTGTGAAAATGCTTTTTAATACAAAAATTGAAATATCTAGAGGGAGGGCCAGTATGTTGCTCACAGGTCATCAGTGTGCCTTCCTTTCCATGCAGATTATCTAGAATCTACTGGTACTGTGCCCCATAAGGGCTAATCATGTCTTCTTGCCCCATCATCGCCCCAGATGAGCATTCTGCATAGTCTGTGAAAGAGCATATACATGTGCTACAAACACATTCACTAATTAAAATATTGGGCAGGCATTGATTCTGCGGTCATTTTGCCACCCCTAAAATAAACTGGTACAGCTCTCCTTTTTGTAGCATCCTCTAGTCTCAGTTGGGCACCTCCCATTTCTCGATTCAGGAAAGACATAGTGGAAGCCGTAGAGGTCCTGTCTGCCTGTTCTTGTGGGTGGGATTTTGAGACCAGTTTAACCTACAATAATTTATTTGTACTGTTCTTTTCTTTTGGGGTAGTGGGCCATACAATAAATCATGATTTCAAATATCCTAGGTGGGCTTCTGTTGGAACTAGGATATTTGAAATCTTGATTTGCCCTGGCAAAGAGGCACTTTAAAAAAAGGGGTGCTTCTCTTATAGTAACTGCCCCTCCTTACCCCAGAACAGGGTCTACTTTTGTGGCTGTTTGCTGGTATTCCTCTGCGTCATTTTAGATTATATGCCCTTTTGGTACAGGGGGCCATTTAAGTATTTGATTTTGTCTGTAAATCACTTTGTGAGCTTGTTTGTTGAGAAGGGTACAGTCAATCCTCATTATATATGACCTCAGTATATGCAACCTCGCCTATCCATGAGGAGCTGTTTGGTGACTTGCCCTCACTTCCCATGACCTCTTCCTCCATACAAGGAAAACAAGCCCCAGGGACCCTCTCTTATCAAAAGAAATCTCCAAAGCAAGAGAAAGAAGCACTGGCAGCCAGCCAATTCCTATACCTGATCCACTAATAGCCAAGGGAGCCATTGCAAATTTCAAACCACAATGTGTGAACAAAAGCAAAGAGGAAAGAAGGCAGTTCAGACCTCCCTTCGTCTCTCTTTCCATTTCTTCCCTCCTCCCGTTTGTTCTTTGTAGTCATCCTTGGACTTGCTGCTAGAGCCCTTGCTTCCTTGAACCTCTCTGGGTTTTTCTGTCCTGCAGAATCTTTTTAGAGAGTCTTTCTTTGAAAGATTCCTCCTGTAATTTTGCTATTTCAGGTGAGAGCCAATTGTATTATGACTGCTTCTCAGTGTTGTGTTTCACTTTGGGGGAGCTTGGAAAACCTAACTATGTTTTTACCTGTACTGGGAGAGAAAACATTAATCTGCTCATTTTCTATGGGGTTTTTAAAAAACCAATTTGGTGTTATCCTATTATGGCAAGTAGGGTGCCTGCAATGCACTGTAATTTAAAAAAAAATCTGCTTGGAAAACCAAGCAATGCTTCCTCTGAATTCATTTTTTCTGTGCTGTCCTGCACCTTCATCTGCTCATTTTCTGTGGGGTTTTTTTCTTAAAATATAGAATAGAATAACATAGGATATTACAAAGTATATGCAATACAACAACAATGTAAGTACTGTATTACAATAGATTTAAATTCATAATGTCCACAGAGTGTATTGTGAAGAGGGTCCCCTTGCACCTAACCCCATAATTCCCATAGACTCAATGATTCAGTTTCTGCTAACTCGGTATCCACTAGGTTTTCCAAGAACCTAACCCTAGCAGATAACTAGGACTGGCGGAATAGTAGTATTAATAATAACAATAATAACAATAATAACAATAATAATAATAGTAAGGGCCCAAGCCTACCCAACATTCCAGTGCTGATGCAGCTGTGCCAATGGGGCATATGCTGCATCCTGCAGTGGAGGATCAGTCATAGAGGCCTCCTCAACCAAAGACAACCTTTGTTCCTTAACTATGTTAACTATGGGCTGCACTGCAGCTGCATCAGTCCTGGAAAGTTGGATAGGATTCGGCCCTAAATGTTGTAAACCAGAGTTCTAATTTTATTAATGTTCCAACTCTCTTAAAAACCTAAGAGAACTTTTCTAGAAATACACTTCTTTGAAAGTTACAAATCTAAAATTTGTTTATATGCACGTTTATATAAATTTAACTGATCAGTCAGTTAATTAGGCATACTTAAATCTTTGCCAGAATAACAGAGCAATCCTACACACACACCCCTTGCATTGGCCCTGCTGTGTCGTGAACATGCCATAAAGCACGAGTGTGCCAGCACAAGAATCACTGAGCTGACGGAGGCTGCTGTGTTAGCCCATCACTGCAGCCACGACTGAGGGGTGGGTCGGACTGAGGTGGGAGAGGACGTTCATTGGTGGCCCAGGGTGGGGGTGTAGTCTGGATGCTGCAGTTAGTTCCAAATCCCTAACCCTGAACCGCTGCAACATGCTCAGACTTGCACCTTCTAAATAGCAGGCACAGATCTGATCAGCTTCAACAGGGCAGCTGGCACATATCCCAGGGTAAGGGGACAAATGTGCCTTTGCCTCTTGGAGGCTCCAGCCAGCCCCCAACCTACATTGGATACAGCGCAGGCCAATTGGCCTGCCTGTTCCAGCACAGGTTAGGATTGTGCCCTAAGTGTCTCTTTTTATGTTTAAAACCTCATTTAAAATAGTTTTAATTTGCATTATAGGCATGCACTGGTATCCACTGGGGTTCCGTTCCGGACCCCAACCTGAATACCTGAAACCGTGGATACTGGGGGTGCCTTTTAAAAAATAGGCAAATACCGTGATTTTGCAGCAACAAATTAAAAGGTAAAAAAAAAAAAAAAAGACTTGTTGAATGTTCCTCTATCTTTTTAATAGGCATCCCAGTATCCAAGGATAGCTGAAACTGTGGATACCAAATCAGTGGAGAGCAGGGCATGCCAGCATTTCCTTGATTCAAGAACGTCTTCTGCAGTGCATATTTGTTAAATACTGTACTCATAAGCTCTCTCTCTCTCTCTCTCTCTCTCTCTCTCTCTCTCTCTCTCTCTCTCACACACACACACACACACACACACACACACACAGAGAGAGAGAGAGAGAGAGCGAGAGCGAGAGCGAGAGCAAGAGCAAGAGCAAGAGCAAGAGAGGCAGGCCAATCCTATCTTGGGCTGGAGCTGGCAGGCCGGCCAGCCTGCACTGCATCCTAGCCAAATTAGAAGACAGCAACAGCTTAGCATGGGGCAACGGGACAACCATCACCTTGTCCTGTAGTAAACCGCAGGCAGCCAGATAGGGCTGTGGAGACCTGCACCCTTAGCTATTTAACTGGCTCAAGTCCAAGCAGGCTGCAATGGCCCGAACTGGGGCCAAGCGACCCTAGGCCAAGGGTTCAGATCTGGCCACCCCTCCCCAGGCCATCCCGCCTGCTGGAACTTTCACCCTCTGCACTCCTTGCCCCATTCCGCCTCTTCCCTGCCTTCCCTCGCCCAGAAAAGCCCCCATGCTGGCTGAACTCAGCTGGTGCAGCTTACTTGCCGCTTCCCCAGCATCCGTGGGTTGATGCTACTGCCTGCATTGGCACAGTTGTGCCTTATGGCATATTTGCAACCACATTGGCTGATGTACGAGACTTCTGTCAGCCCAACAGTGCATTAGGATTGCTCGCTCTTGCATTCTCTCTCTCTCTCACTCACTCTCTCACTCACTCAAGGCAGGAACCCTGAGCCATTACTGGTTATGCATTTGGCCCATAAGAAGTCAAGTATATTGAATGGTTAAATTTGGCGTGGAATGGTTACATTGACCAAGGAAACCCCCGTGTGTGTTCGGGGAAGGCCAAGTGGAAATATGGTTGGTGTTACGCGTCCTGTAGATGGTGAAGACTAAGGAGCTGAGCCACAGGAGTCACTGAAAAGGAGGGTTTTATGGAGGGAGGTGGACCTATGTAGATGCTCTGGGAGAGGTTCAGGACAGCATAATGGACAGCAAGGAAGATCTGGGGCTTCCTTTTCACTTCTGTGATTAATTCACAGTCCAGAGCAACTGGCTAGAAAGATCCTTCAGGCTTGGAAAGCCACTGCCATGCCTTCACGTGCTTGCAGTGCCACGGATTTTCTTTGCCACCTGCAGTTTGTGTGCTTAGCGTATTTTTTTCCATGCAAGGGTGGGATGAGAGCTCTCCATTCTGCATTGTTTTAAAGTTCACAGACAAATATTTTGGTTTTTTCTGCTATTTCCAACCCTGGGAAGAAACGCTCAGTAAACGATGAGGTCACCAACTTCCAGTCAATTAAGCATGCAGTGCACTTTCTTTCCTTTTCATCCGCCCTCTTGACCTGAACCACACATATCCAGCTACATAGAAAGAAGTATTTCCTCCTAAGCTTCTCCAGCTGAATGAACAGTTACAAAGGCTGCCTCTGAATGCAACAACAAGAAAAATAATTCACAAGATAATCTCTGCAACATAATTACAAGCTATTTTCCATTGTTAGTTGAGAGCTGTTTGCTTCCTTGTACCACGTTTGAAAACTTCTGAGGTTTTCTTGTTTGCTCTAGTTGCTTATTAGACAAACGAAGGTCAAACTCACTCCTCCACCCCTTTTGTACATAGGCAAAACCAGAAAATTAAAGGAGTAGGTCCTTATATTTCAAACACAGTTCATTCCATCTTCAGAGTGAGATCTCCAGGATTTGGAGAGATCCTGTGGATTGGCAAGGCATTCTTGATGGGCCCCATTCATTTGAAAGAAGTGAAGCCTACACATTGTCTTTGCTGCTTGTTACCTTCTTCAATGATCCATGCAAAACGCAACAAACCAATGTGATTACAGATACTTTTCAGGGAGCTAAATCTGTGGACCGCTAGGAAACTGTATGAGCATACTTTTATAAGCTCGCCCTTTCCCCCAAGCAGTTCCAAAGGCACAGTGCTACCCAGGCTCTTTCTTTACAAACATACAGGTTGAGCACTGGATGGAACTTTTAAAGCAGTAACAGGTAACATCAATTTCCCTAGAGGTTTTGCACCCAAGATCTTTGGCTCTTGGTTTATTGCCACTCAGCTTCTCCACTTTAGTCCCTGTTTCAAATCAAATCAATTCTTTCTGTCCCACCTAGAAGTTGTTAGAACATGATCTGTGTGTCACATTGACAAACTAAGGGAGGGAAAAGACTCACTTTACACCTCAGCTGCTTCCATCAGATAGCTACTACAGGAGGGTATTGCAAGCAATTCAATTTCAATAAGCTTTATTGGCATAAACAAGAGAAAGTCCAGAGGCAACAGTATATAAACTGGTTATAAGGAAAGGGTAAGAAAAGAAGAGCGTAAAATTGGAAGGATTATAGTGTAAGAGTTAATTTCAGAATTTCAGCTAGGAAACCAGCCAGATGCGGTGATAGGGGGATAACAATCAGACAATAAAATAGGGAAGGAGTCTGCGAAGGAGGTAGAAAAAGAAGCCAAGGTTCAAGATAGATATTGCGGAAATTTTGATGAGATGGACAGCGAAGAATAATATGATCCAAAGTATCCGGGGCGAGATGGCAGAAGAGACATAGTCTTTGGTCACGGGGTACTTTGGAAAACCGGCCAAAGTGATTTGCCGAGGGGAAAATATTTAGGCGAGCGAGCATAAAGGCTCTTCGCTAAGATGGATTAATTAGTTGAGCAAAATAATTAAAAGCGCAGCCCCCTGAAGGAGAAAGGCCAAAGAATTTAGGGGAGCAAGTAGGATTAAGATTCTCAGTCAATTGGGCTAATTCAGTTTGCCAAAGCTTAAGTTTGATATGGTGGTGAGCTCTTGAAAGACAGGTATCCACTAGTGACTCAATGGATAGACCAAGGGATGTAAGTTTGGATTCGAGGAACGGAATAAAAGGGCAGGTCCTCTTATGCGTTAAGAATTGGTTGGGGAACAGAAAGCAGAGGTTGGGGTCAATGGGCAATTTTCACAATGGTGAAACGTCTGTGTGCTGCTCTCTGACTCTGAGAGTGGTCCAAATGTGCTTTATGGTGGCCCTTGTGCCAGCCAAATTTTGCTGTCTTAACTGTGCCAGCCTAACGTCAGGTTAGGACTGCACCCACAGTAACACAGCTGGGGGGGGGATACAGTAGGTTCTGCAGGCATGTGTAATCAGCCCCTCCCACTCACCACATGAGCCATTCTGGGCAGCAACAGCAACACACAGCACTCGCTGAACCAAATGGGATCTCTTGCATGTTGCCATTGCTGCCCAGAATGGCTCTGACCCACAAGTGGGAGAGGCAGCTTACATGGTGCTTTGCAGTGCCTGCAGTACTTACAGTCTTGCCCCCCGCTAGCTATGTTACTGACCAGACATTAGAACATCTCCCAGTTTTGTTCTTTTAAGCAGCATCTGAAAACTTGCACATTGACTGAACCGCTGTCACTCAACGTCCACCTGCCCTTTTTCTGATGCCTTCTTTCTTTTTCTTTGTCTTATTCTATTGTAGAATAAGACAATATTCTTGGGCGAGGTTTCTCTTACATTTTAAATTTTTGGTCAACCCTGACGTAGAAATAATTTCTGTCAAAGCAAGAAAGAAAACTGCACAAGCTCGTGAAATTTTAATTCCGGCAAAGCACAAAAGTGTTCAACTTACTGTTCTCGCGACATGGTTCTCAAAAGAAACAGAGTGATTCGGCTGCAAAGAAGAAAGGAGACAGTCAGCTTTCTCTGTAGCCTCAGAGTCTTTGCTACCCGTCATCAGTTACTCAGCCAGAAGCAATCCTCTTAGTTTGCAACCAAGCAGTACTAACACAACTCAGCATAAAGCAATTAACTTTTCTCAACTTCCAAAAACGAGCAGTCACTGGATCCGTGTAACTGAGGACTGCTCTGCACCAACGTTTGCGATATAAAAGCAATATACTGTAGAAGGGACATGTGCAATGCACATCAGTCTTGATCACATTTATCCTGCTTTTCCTCTGCAGACTTCAGTACAGTAGACATCAAGCATTCACAGAAATTCTCTGTGAAGTAGATAAGTTAGGATGAGAGAAACAACTTGTCCCAGGGCTATCCAAGTGAACTTCATGGCTGAGCAGGGATTTATTTATCTTTGCATCCAGACACCTATATCCTGCCTTTCCACCTCCTAAGAGGCCCACAAGGCAGCTCGCATTTGATTTACAACACAGTGTGCACTTCTTCCCTTCACTCTACCTCCTCCTCAAAGAGGTAGTTGGTGGTTCCATGTGGGAGGGGGGATAAGGGTATAGTTTAGCTTTTAAAAGCACAGCAGGCACTGGTGGGCCTGCCCTGGGGGACTTCCTTTATTTGAACTAGGATCTTCATGGTCCAAAGTTCAACACACTGGTACATAACACTCATTCTACATGGATTTGTTGCAGATTGGGGGCCATCCTGGTGAGGGGGGTTGGCACCAAGGGTACTCCTTCAGGGGTGTGCCCCCCCAGAAGGTGCCACCCCACCCCAGCTCCTGCAGCTCCAAAAGGCCGCCAGTCCCTCCAAGAAAGGGCGGGTGGCCCTTCAGAGCTGCGCATGGCTAGAATATCTGCAGCCAGAAGCCACAAAAACCACTTCCCAGAGCAGCTTCATGCTCCTCTCGGTGGCGGGGGGCAGATAGGGTCACCACCCCCAGACCAGCGCCCGGGGCATTTGCACCCCTTGCACCCCCTCAGGTCCGCCACTTTTGCAGATACCTGCTTATCAAAATTGCAAAACCCACCCACCTTTGCCCCATAAAATGATATAGCGTAGTAGTCTAACATGATACATTCACTTCCTTTTTGTGCCTCTTCTCAGTTCTGCTGATTACATGTCATTCTCCAAATTTCTGGGATGTACCCCCAACATTACTTTGCTCCATAGAATTAAGGGTGCAATCCTAACCATGTGCCAGTCTCCCTGACTCCAAGAGTGATCCAAACGCACTTTATGATGTGTTTTCAACACTCCTGGGCTGGCACAAGTGACTTGTGCTGGCCTAACTCCAGGTTAGAACTGCGCCCTAAGTTGCATTCAAAACACATTACTGGACATCTCCAAAACAGATAAGCAAGATCAGCACCTGGAGGTTTGCCTCTTCAAAACCCATTGGGGGGGAGGAATGTAAATGGTCTCCAGTTTGCATTGAATAATTTTTTCAATTAAAGTCCATCCACAGCTGATTTACAGCCCAAGCGAATGAATGTCTACTTAGGAGGAAGTCCCATTATAGTCAATGAGGCTTGCTCTCAGCTAAGTGTGAACAGGATTGCAACTTTAGTAAACTAATTCACAAGGTTGAAAGTCATCAGGATTTTGCCATGTAGCAAATCCTACAGGGCTTTTATAATCCTGCCTTTCACCTAACTCCCTTATTCACATGTCAATATTGAGAGTCACCGTTGATAAGTCAATATTCGTATAGCACAATCATATGCATAATCATATGCAAAAATATGTATTGTTTCAATACAACTTATTCTCATGTAAGCATGCATAGAATTATAATTTTAAGATATCTAATGAAACTGTGTCTACATGAGTTGTAAGAACTATTGATCAATCAAACAATATTTATATACCGTTCTTCAACACAAAGTTCACAAAGCAGTTTACAGGCAAAAAAAAGTTAAAATTACCATCATTTTTATACTGTTTGCTGCATGTAAAACCTATAGTTAGCTTTCCTATAGCAGTGGGCCCTCTTTATCTATGAGGGTTCCATTCCAGGAACCCCTGTGGTCACAGAAACCCACGGATACTAAATCCATGGGTTTTGGGGGCCCCTTAAAACCTCAGAAGACAAGGGGAGCTGTGCTCCCCTCACCTCTGAAGGCTTTTCTGAGGCCCACAGAGGCCACGCGCATTTGCCTGCAGGCCTCAGAATGAGTGTTGGAACAAAAAAAGCGACTTCCTGTTTTGCCGAAAAACCACGAGGTATGTCACCTCTGATTTTTTAGCAAAACAGGAAGTTGCTTTTTTTGTTGTTATACGCCTTTAGAGGGCATTCTGAGGCCCAGGGAAGCCAAAAAACTGGAAGTTGCACTTCTTTAGTTCTAACAGTCATTCTGAGAACCACAGAGGCCGCATGCGGATGCCTGCAACCTCTGCAAGGCTCAGAAGAGCCTCCAGAGGTGAGGGGAACATAGCTCCTCTGATATCCAGAGGCTCCAGATGGGCACGCACTACGGGTTCGGAACCCATGGGTATTCGAACATGCGGATGCTGAATTTGCAGAACACGGGCCACCTGTATTGGCTGGCTGAACAATCAAATTTGTTGTGATTGTTTTTATTTAGTAGAACACCCCCATTGGACTTTGTTGCATGCTTGCAGGTTTATCTCATGCAGCCCTTGCACTGAAACAGCGGGTCTGTGACTGGTCTGAAGTCACCCAATGAGTTCATGGCTGAATAGAGATTTGAATCTAAGCCTCCATTTTCTATATTCAAAACCACATCCACTAAATCACACTGACTGATACACAGTTTGTATCTAAAACTAGTGCTGACCAAGGAGAATGTGCTTCTCAGGTAGCATGCTAAATTTAACCTTTAAGCAAGACAAAGGACAATACCAGAGCAGCAGAACTGTTTCACCATGAAAAAAACATACATTGGTCAGAGGACAGTAAAAGGCTCTTGCAAATGAAACAAAACAAAACAAAACTTGAGCATAGTATATTCCCAGAGACTTCTAAATTTTTAGTAGCCATTGAAGTTACTAATAAAGTAACACAAACCATGACTGTACTACATCTGCATTACAGATGCAGATTTTGGAATAGATTACTTTTGGAATAAAGAATTGAATGCTTGGGTGCTTCCCTTTCAAATAGATGCTTCCTAACATTCTCAAACAAATGAACTGGAATTCTCTGAAATGATATAACTATATAAATGTGTCTCAGGTACTGAACACACAGGCACACGCAAAGCACACGCATGCTATAGTTAACCTTCGGGCAGTGGCCTCTCTCTCTCTCTTACTCACACGCACGCACGCACGCACGCACGCACACACACACACACACACACACTTTACATGTTGGACTTCAATTCAACAACTGGTAGCCCACGTCAACTCAGAAGTACTATTGTGTTCTGTGGGGGTTACTCCTAGGAAAATGCATATAGGACTGCAGCCTTAAAATAACAATAAAATATATATAAAGCAAAAAGTATCCTTGGAACTTACTTGAGCTGAAGAGCATTCTCTCTGGGGGTGGGGGGAAGCAGTATCACCCAAGGGAAATTTCAGATGCACTGGTTAGACTGATTTGCTTACTTAACATTTCTATTGTAACTTCAAAAAGAAACAAAAAAGCCGATTTCTTTCCATGAAACAGACTGTCGGTCTGAGAAATGACATTGAAAGCATTGAATCCAAGGTTGAGCCTTGATAAATGTTAGCAAGAATGACTTTGCAATTGTGAATGCATAAATGCCACATCTGCACAGAGGCGCACGCATGCGTGTGCACACACACATACACAGAGCTGTTTGCCCAAGATTAGGAATGGCACCCTTTGCTCAAGACAAACCAGACCTACTTCAGTATCCTTGCATGGCCAGTAATTACGACTCAAGCTTTTAAGCAAAGTGTGAACTCCAGGTTCAACTCAAGAGCTGCCAAATGGCAGAAAAGGAGCAAACATTTTCTATTCATTGAATCAGTCTCTCTCTCTCTCTCTCTCTCTCTCTCTCTCTCTCTCTCTCTCTCTCACACACACACACACACACACACACACACACACACACTTTTTAAAGTGTCAAGTTCACAAAAGTATTCAAGGTCAAGTGGCAACATCTATTCAAGGAGCTGACAGTTGTGAATGGAGTGTGTATGTTTAAATGGTCCCATGATAAACCTGGGCAATGAAACATGCTCACATTATTAATGAGTGACAGCACCACATGAGTACTTGGCCATTTAAACCCAAGTACTTTTTAATACCAGAGTTCAGAACATAAAATGTGAGCTGGTCCTCTGTTCTTAAAACATTAAGGCTGGGAAGGAACTGGGGATAATCAAATAAAAACCCCTTATCCCAAGGTGGGATTCTCTACTAAAGCACATTAGTATGTCAAAGGGCTATGATTATGCCACTGCATTGGATGCATCCATTACTTTATGCTCAAATTCTTGGGCCCCAATGTCTTGGCAAAAGGGAATGAATGATGCTGGGAGTGACTTTCTGTAGCACACTTTGGTTCTTCACAGAAGAAGACCTCAGGGAGATACCACTACCCAAACAGTCCCTTCTGACTCAGGAATTAAGTCAGATGGAGCTTAAAAGTATTGTTTTAGACTTAATCAACAAATTAAAGATCAATAAGTCATTGGGCCCAGATGGCATCCACCCAAGAGTTATTAAGGAATTAAAGAATGAAGTTCCTAACTATAATATGCAAAGCCTCATCAAAGATAAAATCTTAATACACATAGAACAACAAACCTTGCTGAAGGAGAATCAGCATGGCTTCTGTATAGTAAGGGTAAGTCCTGCCTCACAAACCTTTTAGAATTCTTTGAAAAGGTCATGTGGATGAAAGTGAACCCATGGATTTTATATATCTGGATTTTCAGAAAGTGTTTGACATGGTACCTCACCAAAGGCTGCTAAAAAAAAACCCTCCATGGTCAGGGAATAAGAGGGCAGGTCCTCTTATGGACAAGGAACTGTTTTAGGACCAGGAAACAGAGGGTGGGGGCTCCATGTACAATTATAATGGAGAGAGGTAAAAAGCAATGCACCCCAGGATTCTGTCCAGAGACTGATGCTTTTCAACTTGTTCATAAATGACCTGGAGACAGGCATAAGCAGCAAGGTGGCCAGGTTTGCAGATGATATTAAACTTTTCCAGGGGGTGAAAAACAGAAGGGATTGTGAAGAGTTCCAGAAGGATCTCTCTAAACTGGGGAAATGGGCAGCAAAATGGTAGATGTGTTTCAATGAAGAAAAGTGTAAAGTGATATACTTTGGAGCAAAAAAAAATATCAAAACTTCACATATAGGCTAATGGGTTCGGAACTGTCTGTGACAGATCAGGAGAGAGATCTTGGGGGGCTGATGGACAGCTTGATGAAAGTGTTGACCCAGTATGTGGCAGCAGTGACGAAGGCCAATTCGATGCTTGGAATCATTAGAAAAATGGATAAAGAATAAAATGGCCAATATTATTATAAAGGTAAAGGTTTCCCCACGACCGAATGGTCTAGTCGTGACCAACTGTAGAGAGCGGTGCTCATCTCCGTTTCAAAGCCTGTAGAGCCGGCATTTTGTCCAAGGACAAGCTTCTGTGGTCATGTGGCCGGCATGACTCTACGCCGTAGCGCACAGAACGCCGTTCCCTTCCCACCGAAGTGGTCCCTATTTATCTACTTGCATTTAGGTGCTTTCGAACTGCTAAGTTGGCAGGAGCTGGGACAAGCAACAGGAGCTCACTCCGTCATGCAGTCTCGAACTCCCAACCTTGCAGTTGGAAAGCCCAGCAACAGCGGATTAACTCGCTGCGCCACCATGTCCACCAATATTATTATACCACTGTACAAATTGATAAGGTGACACTTGGACTATTGTGTACACTTCTGCTCGCCACATCTGAAAAAGGATATAGTGGAACTAGAAAAGGTGCAGAAGAGAGCAACCAAAATGATTACTGGGCTGGGGCACCTCCCTTATGAGGAATGGCTATTGCATCTGGAGCTCTTCAGTCTAGAAAAAAAGATGCCTGAAGGGGGACATGATTGAGACATACAAAATCATGCAAGGGATGGATGGGGTGGTGGTGTTCTTTTCCTTCTCCCACAACACCAGATCCAGGGGACATCCATTAAAATTAAGTGTTGGGAGAATTAGAACCGATAAAAAAAATACCCAGGGTGTAATTTATCTGTGGAACTTCTTGCCACAGGCGGTGGTGATTGCATCTGGCCTGGATGCCTTTAAAAGGGGATTGGGCAGATTTCTGGAAGAAAAGTCCATCACAGGTTACAAGCCATGATGGGTATGTGCAACATCCTGGTTTTTTAAGTAGACTACCTCAGAATACAGGGTGCAGGGGAGCAGCAACCAGATGCAGGCATCTCGTTGTCTTGTGTGCTCCGAGGCATCTGGTGGGCCACTGTGAGATACAGGAAACTGTACTAAATTGGCCTTTGGCTTGATCCAGTGGGGCTTTTCTTATGTTCTTATGTAAATTGCACAAAAGGTTTACATAAAGAGAACAACTGCAGGTCTGCACTTCTCTCTTCTCACTTGGGAGAAAGACAGCGAAAGCAGAACAGCATGCATTGTCAATTTTATGTCTAAGTAAGGCCAGTTCTGGATGAAAGTTTGCCATAGTCAATTTAGCTGGCTTATCAAATGTACATTACCACCTCGCACAGAAAACAATGTAACTTTTTAATTGTTACCATTCCTGTGAAAAGCAATCAGAAGCATATACATTGCTTAACATCAATCAATCAATCAATCGGTACTTATATATCGCTTTTCAACATCAAGTTCACAAAGCGGTTTACAGGCAAATAGTAATAATAATAAAGTTAAATGGCTCCCTGTCCCAAAGGGCTCACAATCTAAAAAAAAAAAAAAAAGGCAGACCACCAGCAACAGCCACTAGAAAGGCTGTGCAGGGGTGAAGAGGGATAATTACTCTACACCCATTTTCTCTCACTAATCCAGTTTTTCACAGAAATTAACCACATCTCAGCTCTGAAAAAGCCCAATTTCAATGGCACGCACAACATATTTCAGACATTTTGCTCTCTTTTTGCAGAATTGTATTTAATGGCTTTGCAACTTGCAATGTTTCTCTCATGGTGTTGTATAACAATACAGGCTCCCCCTCTTGGATCAAAAATAATGCTTGGCAAGGGAGTCTTGCAAATAAAAATAAGTTCACTTATTTTACTTATTTATTACTTATTATTATTACTTACTTATTTATTATTTACTTGTATATTTTTATTGTTCACTTATTTTTCAATAAAAAAAAGATGGGCCTTTGTCAAAGGTAGTGACCAGGTTTTGCCTCTGCAACATTCCCCCCCCCCGCAAAGAGCAATACTTCACTTTGTTTAGGATTGAATGGCAATTATTCACTAGGATGGGAGGGGGAAAAAAGGTGTGTGCTCAAGGATACCGCAGGAACAACCCCAGCAACTGGAGTGTCAGGCAGATTTTGCTCCCTCTCAACTGCATCCCTTAACATGCTCCATTCATTTGGTTGCATAGAACCACCAACCCATAACTTAATGTTTCCATTGCTTTATTCTGCCTTTATTCACCCCAATTTCTGTTCTCAAGAACTAGCTTACACAAAACATACAGAACACTGATAAATTCCTGTATGTTCAGAATCTCCACTTCAGTAAATATTGATTGTAGTGCATACTTCTATAACAATTAATGTTCATGGTCACAAAGCCATTTTTAGTATGGAGAATTGGAAGAACCAAAGGATCAGGTCCTTATTTCTCTTTTCCTAGAGAACCAGCTGAAAGTAGACCTGACAGCTATCTTCTTTGGGTCTCTCCCCTGAAATTTTGGCCGACATGAATCTTCACACTGCGCACCAGCTTATTAAATCAAAACTTTGGGAACAAGAATTTAATACCCTCCTTCCTAACTTAAACCCAACCTGTTCCCCTCTTTTCTTTGGTCTCTCTCCTTCGTTGGGTCGACCCTCGAATTATTTTGTTAAGCTAACCAAGTTTAGTGCAAGAATGGCCTTCATGTTAGCAAGGTTGAACATATTCCCGTCTGCTGTTCACTTTGGTAGGTTCCTCAATATTCCCCGCCATAATAGATTGTGCTACTTCTGTGTATCTGAGCCAGATACTTTAGAGCATATTTTACTTCGTTGTCCTGCCCATACAAGTTTAAGAACCAAATTACTTGCACCCTTTCTTTCTTCCCTCTTTGCTGCCTTTCCTGACCCTCTTGTTATTCTTCTTAGTGATTATTCAACGGACATTACGTATTTGGTGGCGGAATTTTTATTAGCAGTATCCAAATCTAAACCCAAAGCTTAAACCATCTCACTTACCCCATAGCCGAAACTTTTTTTTTTCACTTGTACCTACCTTTTGTTTGTAAGTGTAATGCCAGTAAAGGTTTCTAAAATCAATCAAGTAGACCTGACAATCAATCTAGATGTATTTTTAATCTTATACTCTACTTGTAAGCTTCAGAAAGGAAGACCAATAACACCCCTTTTCACTAATAAAGTTGCGTCTTTTTCACTCTAGACGCAAACATGACAATAGAAATAAAAATACATAACCGGGTATCTCCAGGAGTATTTAATGACAACATTGTTAGCAACTCTTTTTCTACCAGAGGGATTTAGCAAAGTAAACACCACAAACAATACTTGGGCATCTAACAGCTGGTATGTCCTTCAGCACCTGAAATCCTGAACTGCAAAATATTTTTATAAGGATGCTCCAAGGTCGCTGCACATAATAGAGTCATTGATTGTGTTACTGTGATGAACAAGGAAGAAGCACATTCAGCGTATTCTTTTTGGTGGGGGGCAATTTAGACAAATCAACGTATTTGCTTATCTGTCTGACATTAATAAAACCTCCTATGTAATAAGAAATGCACTTAAGCTGCCTAGATGGACAGCCCAGTTCTAAGCTTCTGCAGTGCCCAGTGATGCCAAAATGGTCGCTGTTGTATCCTGTGGGGCCAGGGAAGCTGCCCAAGGTCTCTTGGGGTCAGGGATACTGCAAGCACTCCTCACTGCCTACCCAGTGCTGAGGTCCACTGTCAACTGACCTTAGTCTCTCTGCCAGCAGGAAAGTGCCTTACGGCACTTTTACAACACCACCAGCACTGAGTACCACAGGACTGGGCTCTTAATGTAATACTCTTCACAGTTCTTGGAGGAAGATATCAAAATACCGTACCTTTCATAATTTTACATTTCTATCCAAAGTCTGGTACGTCTGCAGAAGTACTAAAGTTTTGTGACAGTTTTATTGCTGTATCTCATGAATGTCTAGGAAAAAAATTACACCACCTATGTTGTTAAAAGATCATTATTATTGGCCTTCGTGTTAAAGTGGACTATATAACATCTGAATAATTAAAAAAAGAAAAGTGCTATGCCAAGAAAGGCTTCCTTTCTGGTTAAGATTAAAATGTAACATTTTATTAAGACTCGGATTAAGTCCTAGTTAGAAGTCTCTAGCAGGTCTACTTGGGATTCATCTAAGTTGGTAGTAAGCTTTTTTCCTTTCTTTTTTATAAAAAGCTGTAATTACTGTCTTTATTGTCTTGCTTTAATTCCGTACTATTTCTGTTATGGCCTATGGCTAAAACACATAAACCTGACCTTAACTAACTCATCCCTGAACTCCGCAAACTCACTGGTCTATTTGTTCAGTCTGGCAGGGCGAGGTGTCTGCATTTTCATTGGTGGAATGAGTGTTTGTACCAATTGCTCTCCCAAATGACATAACTGCATTATTGTGGAAATGCATGCATCACTTACCAATGGATAGTTGACTGGCAGGAAGCAGGGTGTCACCACCTGAGAAATGAAAGGGAATAATGTAATATGGATGATTTTTGCAAGTTTGATTCTGTTAATATCAAAGGAATTTGCAAGCCATTCAAATATAAGCAACAACTATGGGTACAGATCCTAATATAGATCTTAATATTTTTCTGCAGCGTTAGCTCAAAATGCAAGCAATAGACTTGTTGCGTATTCACAGACTAGCAACATCAGAACTTGCCCAAAATACATTCGGATAATTTGAAAATATTAACAACGTCCCTCATTCTTCTACCCTCTGGGCTTTTGATGCTGACCATCATCATGAACTTCCCTATCAACAAAACTACTTTGCATTTCAAAATGTAAATCAGGCCACAGATTTCCTACCAAAATCAAACTTCCTCTGAAAAAAGCAGAATTTTGGGAATTAAACACAAATGAGTTCTTTCAAACAAAACAAAATCCTTTCTATCTGTGTTTCACAATGCACGCATCAAGACATTCAGAGCATTTCAGAAGAATTTTGTTCTTTCCCTATCCCCCAGGACAGAACATGGCAAACAGGTAGAATATGTTAAACGAAATCTCATTGAAGACACCTGTTGTTAGAAAGATACTCTGTATCCATGACATTCTGCTCAGCATGAGCATGTATAACACTTTGAATAAGACCAGACAAATCCCTGAAACTGTTAGAAAGCATCCTATCTTGCTCTGCATTAGGCAGGAGAGAGATGATGCATGAATTTGTTACTCTTATAAATGAGAAAGGCAATGGCACAGAACCTCACTGTGTTCGAGAACCTGCATTTCCTGGAGATCTCAACATCCTAAGCACATTTTATTTGTTAGAGTTGATTTATAACTTTAAAAAAAAACAAATTTGATTTTAGAACAAATCATGGTCTGATATTCAATACAATATAGTTAATTGTGTAGTTACAAAAAATCACACTTACAGGTTCCAACATAATGAAGAACTAGGGTTTCTTTTAATGACAAAAGCAGAAACTTTAAAACTTCTCCTTCCATGCTCAAGACAGGAAGTGTAACTCTATGAGCCCATGGCTCTTATCGTGTTAACCATGGTTAGTATCTAATCTAAACTGGCCAGCATGTCTGGAAAAGAAGCATGTATTCAAAACTAACTTCAGTTTGATTAAATTCAGTTTGAACAGGAGTACAGTTTTATATATTGGTAATTTAACAGAAGTGTTGGGTGCTGTACTAATTGTGGAGATACTCTAATATCTCTTATTTATAACAGTGTCACCGAAAAGGGAGCAATTAGCAAGCAATCATTGCCTGTGGAGATAATGCCTAATGCAAGTAGATAATGTGTCAGTAGTTGGTTTTCTTCTAGTGTACAAGCCACTAAGGAAATAAATTACACCAGAATACCTGCTTCACATGCAGCACAACAGTGCCCCCCTCTGTATAATTTATATCACGGATTCCTTGATTAAATTCCACCTATTACATTGAACTATTATCTTTCAATGCACCTTCCCAGCAGCCTGGTGCTTTGATCTTAGCGCTGTCTTTCATTCCCCTCAACTAGGCATTTATTTTGGCATCTCAATAAATAAATGCTCGACACAAAGGAATGAGCCAGATAGCTTCAGAACCGCAGTTCAATGTCAGAATGCTCTCCTTTGTTAGGCTGCAAATCTTATTTGTTTAGTCATATTGCTGCAGAAGAATCACAAGATCTCAAGAGATGTACATAAAAGAAAAAGACTGAAGCAATCAATAGCATTTGCTTGTCTCGGAATACTATTTTTTATCACTGAACAAGGCAGCCATTTCACACATTTCACACATTATGCAGCAACCTGGACTTCCAACCAGGAGTAGAGGAGAGGCCAATCCAAGCTCTCCAACTATCTGCATGACAGAGGCATCTCCAAATGCACTTGCCTCTGCCACATTTTCCAATGAGTCCCTCAAAAATCCAAATGAGTGATGAGCCATGAACAATTCTAGCAGACAGGGTGGTTTTCAAAAATACGAGGCGGTCCTCTTTAATGTTTCAGTCCTTTGCATAAACCAGGGCTCCTCAATACTCTATCTGCCCAGAATAGCTTTGCCTGCACTGACTGAGCCATGAAGTGGCATACTATTCCACCCAGACATCCTCAGTCAGTGTCAGACTGAGAACCATTTCACCTCCCTATTTGATTGGCCTGAGTTTGGCTTATTGGTTTGACTTTTGTGGGGTACCTGGATTGGAAACATTGGGCAGTTGCTACTTTTGCTTCTCCCCAGACATCCTTAAGCGCTACAGCAGAGGTCCCCAAAGTATGTGCTGCGGTGCCAGGGCACTGCAGCACACATACAGGGGCATGATGCTGAATGCACGGCCTCTTCCTGGCTTACCAAGCCAACACTGCACAATATTTCACACGATCTCAGCCTGGCAATCTGGAAAGAAGAGACTGTGCAGCAACACACAGAACCTCAGGGAGAGGGAAGGGCACCATGGCTCCAGTGACTTTGAGAACCACCATTCTATAGAATGGAGGACTAAGCACAAACTATGGCTTGTTCTTTCGAAGACTGTATCTCAGCCTCTCTCTAGAGGTGGAGGTTTGGCCCAACCATGAAGCTAACTGAGGCAGTTGCCTCAGGCAGTAGAATGGTAGGGAGGTGCCCATTTCCAGCCAGCCACTTTCCTCCATTGCTCCTCCTCCTCCTCCCTAGACTGGGAGAAAAAAGAAGGGATGGAGCAGGAGAAATATGGAGAGTAGTGGACTACAGTACTGGAAATATTCTATCCCCCTCAACATTTTTCAGTGTAGGGGAGGAACAGAGACGGGCACATTACCGAGGGAGGGGAGTGGAAGCAGCATTGGACCTTGTCTCAGACACCAGAAGGTTTTGGGTTGGTACCGTTGTGGTGGTAAATCTGGGCTTGAGCAGTACCAGATCAGACTGCAGACAGCAGCTCACATGATGCTATGTATGCTCCTCAGTTCAAAAGAAGTTACCTTTACATAGAACACTAGATGCCTGGGAGAAAGGTCCCAGCCCAGCTTTCTTCTGGACACCTAGTTTTCTATGTGTGTGGGAACGTGTTTTCATGGTGGAACGAGGCTTCATTCTGTAATCTGAAGCGGTATTGCCAAACAAAGGTCTACTGTCTCTGGGAGCAGCAGGTTTGCATCACAAGGCCACATTTCTGATTTTTAAAATCACCTGCCAGCTCCAGGCTCTGCATAGTTTTCAAGATTAGCCCACACAGATTGCATTGCGATACTATGTCCACAAGGTTACGTCAGCCTGGGTTGCATTTGTGGATGCTGAGCCAAAGGTTCCCTGATTAGTAGAAGCTAACTGTAACGACATGCAAGAAACCTTCCCGTAAGCATCAGCATTCCATGGAAATAGCGAATCCCAGAAATTCTAAATTTGACTGTTGGGCATTTCTTGTGAAAAGCATCCAACTTGATAACGGCTTGGGCTGGATTCAGGCATAATGCAGTTGGTTTGACTTTATTAGCACAAATCTTTACACACGAGGAGAGCAAACTTGTTGCTTTTGTTTCTCATGAAAAACAAACTGTGATTTATCGTCATCTCCAAATCTGCTAAATCCAGGTTTGTAATCCAGAAATTGCAGAACATCCTACCCCTGAAGAACAACTGAAGAATCCAACTTTCCAGCAGCTGCACCATGCCAACAGCGTACGCACTGGGGGAGGCAGTCACAGATACTCCATCAGGGGCGCCTCAGCCACCCTCTGGGCTGCAGTGCAGTGCATTGGTGCTGGAAAACTGGACAGCATTGAGCAGTGAATGCGGTGAGCCTGTTACCAAGTCAGCCTCAGTGCTTTATGAGAGTTACTTCTGATTGAGGATCATATAATAGGATTTTAATGAAGTCTGACCCCATAATATGAAGTCCATCCGCCTTTGCGTTGTCAACACTGACTGACAACAGCTTTCCATTACTGCAGGCAGGAATATATTTATCTGCTCTGCCCAGGGATTGAACCAGAAACCTTCTACATGCAAAGAGTGCTCTATCACTGAGCCATGGCCCTTCCCCTACAAGGTTTAGCCCTGTCAATTGGGCTCCCAATATTTAAGAGACTAACATATAATGAGGCTTACTCTAGGATTACAAGGATCATGATATATTAATCTAAAGAGTGTTATGCAGTAAAGTGCAGTAAAGGCAGAGCCAAGTTTATTATACAATAGGATCACTCCCTGGCACATTCTAAAGGGAAAAAGAATGGCAACCAAGAGCCAGACACCAGGAACACGATCAAGCACTTCAAGCGTTGCTGCTGCCCACACATACAGAAGCACGTCAAAAAGCAGATTCAGTCCCCCAAGATTAAAAAAAATCCTGTCTGAAATCATGGAGAGCTGCAGTCAGTTTGCTTATCCACTTCACCAACCACGTATCGCTGGGTGCAGGAGTGAAGCTGCAGTAGTTTAAAGTAAATACATGTAATAATCAACTCTACTAGTCCATAAGCATACTTTTAAAAAATGAATACAGAGATGGCTTTTAAGATCTCGATCTCGATCTCGATCTCTCTCTCTCACTGATAAAGGGGAGGAAAACAAAAAGCTCTTGTGCCTTTGATGAAGTGGCCTGTTTGATTACAATTACTCATATAGAAATCTATCCAGTAAAGGGCAGTTGCCAGCATGCAGCTCCTTCTGCTGAATACTAGCTGGTGGAAAATGACATATAGTTAGTCCATGCTAACCCATTATCCATTTCTCAGGGTGACTGGAATTGCTGAGCACCATGCCCAGAGCATGGCTTACTCTAAACTCAAGCACAACAATACCTCTCAAGGATTTCCATATCCAAACTTTTGGTAGTACCCAAAAATAAGAGTTGCACTAGGCCTTATGTTAGACACTTCTATTCTAGAACCTACCCTCCAGGACAGAAATGACCTACTGCAAAACTGTGCCCCAGATCCCAAACCCACATGATGAACAGTATCAAAAGCCACTAAGAGTCATTCTACCATTGTCCAGCAGAACCAACAGCAACACACTCGCTTGTCCAGTTCTTGCTATAGGTCATCTGCCAAGGCCATCCCAGTCCCAAAATCAGGCTGAAAGTCCATGGAGCTGGCTCCATTATAACAGAGTCCCGTCCATGTTCAGTTGGATTCATGCGGAGTCTTGCTGGCTTACTGCTTCATTGCTCTCAGCTCCTTGGAGAACTAAGCAACAACTGGCTCCATAGGATGGAAAAGAGCATCCAGATGTGCTCATGTCTATGGCCCTGGTCATTTCCTCATTACAAAGCTCAACCACAGCTTTCCTTCAAGGGGCAGGATAATCCTCTCAAGTTGTCAGGAATTCAACCAGATCCATAAGTCTCCAGAGGGAGTCCTTCTGAAGAGGGCTGAGACTTCAGTTAGCCTAAACCCTATGAGGTAGTCATCCAGAAAAAAAGAGAGTGATGCTGATCACTCCCCACAAGAAATACCAAGCCATGAGTATACCCTGCATTATGACCCAAGAGAGGCCCATGGTTGTCATGGTGGCCATGAACTCGGAGCCAAAACATTCCTGGGGGCCTTGGCATACACAGTGAAGTCTCCCAGACCAAGGTACTTGAAGACTCCAGTAGCACTTCTAAGACCATCCCCATAAGCTCAGAGACACAGAGAGTTAGGAAGTAGGGTGGGTGGTATACCAACAGAATCCTATCCTGCTTCCCTCGTCTCAGAGGATGTCGATATTTATCTTCTGGGCAGATGGAGTCATGATAGACCAAGTCTTCTTCCCTGCCCTTGCAGCCTTGGCTGCTGCATAACCCAGCAGAAAGAGCTGAGAAAGATTCACCTCTCTAGCTCATCAAACCAGGTCTCAGCAACACAAGCCAGGTTGGTCAGTTTCAGGCCATGAAATAATTATTATATGTCCAGTTTCAGGCCACTTCACTATGAACTAATAACAGCAGGGATAGCCGTCAAATGACTATCTCTCCTTCCCCTGTAACATGCCATACTCCCACCACCACCACACCTCCACCTACCTGTCCCTGTCATTTTCTCACTACCCCCAACTTATGAAGACACACGCTAGCCCTCTTCAAAACAAAGAGCATAAATGGAATAAAAGCAGAATGTTAGTTAAAAAGAGGATAAAAAGGAAGCAGACAGGCTACACTCAAAGGCCAATGAAGTACTCCCCCTGACAATATGTACCCTCACCACAAAGGGGGGGGCACTCACCAACTTAACCCTTAATTACGCTTCCACATATCCCCGCCCTGGGCCAGTCCTTGGGGAAAGAGGGAAGTGCCCTCATCCTGCAAGCAACCCAAAAGGGCATCTTTTTGGGTTTGGGGCATCTTGGGAAAATAACCGACTCCCTGGAAGACACCAGCTCAGGCCAGAAGTCACTTGGGGACAGGTCCTTCCTAGCGTCACTCCACCCACTTTCCTCTCCTCTCTGGCTCCGCTGCAGTGTTGGCTCCATGGGAAGCAGTAGGCAGACAACACTACATGGATGCATGTTCATTTAAAGCAAGTCTGCTTTGACATCAAGAATGGGGGGGGGAACCCTCAACATTGTTGTTGCCTCCACAAATCTTATGAATAGTTCCAACTGTGAACTTAGCTCATACCTCTTTTCCAATAATAAAAAGACAGGGCCAAAAGGGAACAATAAAGTTCCCATCAGCACTGTCAACTGGGTGATGCACTGTGTAAAAGGACCCCTCTCTCCACAAATGTTTGAAACAAAAACTGGCCTCCGGGTTTAGTCGCAAAACATCTGGAAGCATCTAGTTGTCCATCCCCCTTCCTAACATTCAGACCAAAACCGGGGTGGGGAGAGAGCGGGGGGAGGGGGCACCAAAGCGAAACTTCAGGCAAAGAGCCTACTGTTATACGTTTTTAATTTGAAACGCAATACAAAGGTGGCACTTGATCCATGACATTTTTACAGCACAACAGAGCAACTGTTATAAGTGTTAAAGTCCTTTGATATCCTGGAATACAATATTGGGTCCTTTCCAGTGCAGTCGACAGACATAGGTCAGACCTCTGATAATGCAACAGAGGAGAAGGGCTTCTCTGCCACGACTTCTGTTAGAATGACTGAATGGGCTACAGAGCTGCCTAATAAACTCCCCCCTCTCACAGCACTGTGCTCAGAACAAAGCCATTTATTCACCCTACCTTTAACTGTCTTGTGCACAAGCAGAGAAATGTTCCCACAGATGATGCTGGGAACTGTTGACAATTTTGCTCAGTGTGCCATAACTTGTTGAACAGGACCCAAAATACCCCTCTGGCGGGCATGGTTGCAGTCCTGAAATCGGTAGCATCAAACCCTTTGTAGGGATCAGATTAAGGGGTCTTTACAAGGAAATTTATTGTCATGTGTTGCTAATACTGCTTTATGAATGAAGTGTTTGCTGAGGTTGTCTGTGATGGCCCAGCTCTTCTCAGTGTCACATTGCTATATTAAGGAACACAACAGATAATAAGCACTTCACATTCAACAGTAGTCAGTTAAGGACTAGAACCAGGAAGATCTGGGTTCAATTCCCTATCTATATATATAAAGAAGAGCCTGGGTGTGTATGTATGCATGTGTGTGTGTATGTATGTCTCGCATAGGCTCCTCAACGCCTGGAGCGATCGGCACGAAACGTGGCACGCATACACCTTGCGGCCGGGCGACAAACACTGCGGGGGTCAGGGCCCCCTAGCGCCCCCGGGGGTGGGGGTACGCGGGGATCCCCGCGTGAAAACGGTCAAAAACGGCCAAAATCGGCATTAAATCCACAGTTTCCGGGGTCGCCGAGATGAGTGGGGACGCTCCCGACGCCGTTGGAGTCTGGGTTTGGCCCCCCCCTCGATGTGGGGGGCAAGAAGGGGTGCAAAACACTACATCCGCCATGCCCTGCTGTAACTCCTGGAGCGATTGGCACCAAACTTGGCATGCGGAAGCCTAGCGGCCTGGCCACAAGCACTGCGGGGTTTGGGGCCCCCTAGCGCCCCCGGGGGTGGGGGTACGCGGGGGTCCCCGCGTGAAGACGGTCAAAAACGGCCGAGATCGGCGTCAAATCCACAGTTTCCAGGGTTGCCGAGATGAACAGCGGCGCCCCCGACGCCGTCGGAGTCCGGGTTCAGCCCCCCCTCGACGTGGGGGCGAGAAGAGGTGCGAGACAAGACATCCGCCATGCCCCGCTGTGACGCCTGGACCGATTGGCACCAAACTCGGCATGCGGAAGCCTAGCAGCCTGGCCACAAACACTGCGGCCTGGACAAACCCTAGCACCTCCGGTGCTAGATGCTTCCAGATGTTTTGTGACTAAACCCGGAGGCCAGTTTTTGTTTCAAACGTTTGTGGAGAGAGGGGTCCTTTTACACACTGCAGCCTAGCGGCCTGGCCAAACCCTAGCACCCCCGGGGGTCGGGTACGCGGGGGTCCCCGCGTGAAGACTGCCGAAAATGGCCGAAATCGGCATCGAATCCGTAGTTTCCAGGGTCGCCGGGACGAGCGGCGACGCTCCTGATGAGTTGAAGTCCGGGTTCAGCCCCCCTCGGCATGGGGAGCGAGAAGGGGTGCGAAATGAAATGTCCGCCATGCCGTGCTGGAACGCCTGGAGCGATGCGCACGAAACCTGGCACGCGCGTGCCTTGCGGCCTGGCGACAAACACTTCGGGGGTCAGGCCCCCCCAGCGATCCCGGGGTGGGGGTACGCACGGGGCACTGCATAAATCGGTTGAAAACAGCCATAATCGACATTGAATCTATAGTTTCCGGGGTCGCCGAGGTGAGTGGCGACGCTCCCGATGCCATGGGAGTCCGGGTTCAGCCCCCCTCAGCGTGGGGGGCGGGAGGGGTGCGAAACAAGATGTCCGCCATGCCCCGCTGTGACGCCTGGAGCGATTGGAGCCAAACTCAGCACGCACGTGCCTTGTGGCCTGGTGACAAACACTGCAGGGGTCAGGCCCCCCATTGCCCCCGGGAGTGGGGGTGTGCAGGGGGCCCCACATGAAGTTTCTCAGGTCGCTGAGACAAATGGTGATGCTCCCGACACGGGTGGAGTCCGGGTTTGGGGGCCCCCCCCTCGGCGTAGGGGGTGAGAAGGGGTGCAAAACAAGATGTCCGCCATGCCCCACTGCGATGCCTGGAGCGATTGGAGGCAGACTCGGCATGTGCGTGCCTTGCGGCCTGGTGACAAACACTGCAGGGGTCAGGCCCCCCTAGAGCCCCCGGGGTGCGAGTGTGTGGTGGCCCCCGTGTGAGAGTGGTCAAAAACGGAGAAAATCAGCGTCAGATCCGTAGTTTCCAGGGTCGCCGAGGCGAGCGGCGATGCTCCCGACGCTGTGGGAGTTTGGGTTCAGCCCCCCCCAACAAGGGGGTGAGAAGGGGTGCGAAACAAGATGTCTGCCATGCCATGCTGGAATGCCTGGGGAGATTGGTGCCAGACTCGGCATGCATGTGCCTTGCGGCCTGGCGACAAACACTGCGGGGGTCAGGGCCCCCCAGTGCACCCAGGGGTGGGGTACACAGGGGGCCCATGTGAAAACGGTCAAAAACGGCCAAAATCAGCGTCGGAACCGTAGTTTCCGGGGCCACTGAGGTGAGCGGCGATGTTCCTGACGCGGTTTAAGTCCAGGTTCGGCCCCCATCAGCATGGGGGGTGAGAAGGGGTGCAAAACTCAAACTCTGGAAGATCATTTTGTTACCCGGGCAACGCCGGGTAACAAAAAGCTAGTTCAACCATAAAGCAAACTGAAAACAAACATTGTGTGAAAACCGGATGTAGACTGCAGGGAAAAAAAACTGAGCTACATTAAAGATCGAGAAGGCCCGCAGAAGTGGTTGTGGGCTCTCTGACCCTCTCAGAGGCCAGCAAATCCCTCCAGGTTAAGGGCAAAATCCCCTGGGTGCCTGCAGCACCACAATCAATACAGAAACCAGCAGGCACCCTCCCCAGTCCCAAGTCACGCCCCCACTAGCACTTGCATCAGCGTCAACATCCGAGTAGGACTTGGAGGACGGCTGCCCTAGCCCTCAAGTGCACCAGTGTCAGATCCCACAGATTTCAGTGTACATTATCTTCAAATAAACGTACCTCAGATTGCAGCCTAATCGCTTTTTTCTCCCCTAGTTATCGTATATGGTTTGCTTAACAGATAATTAATCTTGAACTGGTGTATGGATATGATTCAGCCCCAACCGTTACACAATACATCTTTCTTCTGCCCCGCCCCCCAGAAAGGAGAGGGAATAAAATAAAACACACTTTGATGAAGTGCGATTTCTTATCTTAAAACAATAGCCAACCTTTAAACGCTTTTAAGCCTGGAAGTAAACAGAGGACTGAACTTCCCTAACGCACTGCACGACCTTCAACATGACACATGTATACTTTTAAACAATGCAGGCCTTATGTGCATTAAAAGCTATTTCATATTCTTACGTTCCCCCCCCCACACACACACCCATTTTGTAGTCAGCCAGAAGGCTCATTCACTGAACAGTTCATTCACTAACATTAAATCCAACGTAGAGCAAAATATTTTGCAGATAAGTTGATGGTTAATATTACTTCACTTCTCTACTCCGAAGAGCAATCATACAAAATCCAAAGGCCAGTGTTGTTTTTGGACAACAGGAGGACAAACCCAAGTGCTGCAAACGTCTGGACTTTTGACTACTGGATTTTGAGAACTCATCAAGTCTTTTGGCAAATACAGAAGTAAACTTTGAGTTAAAGCTGACAGCCTTCCAATTGCCCTGTCCCTTAGAGACCCAATTTCCTCACACTTCACTTCGTCTGCATGTCTCAACACTGCCTTTAAAAAACCTCCAAATGAAGCATATTCATATGCACATTAACTAAATTCATGTTAATCTACAAAGAATGCAGAAAGTACTATAGTCCTACTAGGCAGCATCTATGTTGTGCAGCTTACTATTTTCTTGCAACTCGGAGTGTGGCTGTGGAAGCAGGCCACAAACAAACCAGCACCTTGCAGTGCTTTTATTCAGAAATCAATGGAATGTACGTCTCTCTCTGTGTACAAGGGGTGATCCTTACCTACCTAACTGGACAAGAGACTGGAAGGAAGTTGAGAAACACCAAGAGCACCAAGAGACAAAGGCATCGCTAGGGGCTGCGTCATCCAGTACGAACGCTCTCCAGTACGAACGCTCATTGCGTCACCCCCATAATGGACCGCCTCCTGTACCAGACCATACGGAACAAATTACAGTATCATATGCACAGCCTAAATGCAGTGGCATCACTAGGGTTGGTGTAGCCCCCATCAACTTTATTTATTTAAATATATAGCATTATAGGTCACCCAACAAATCAGCAACCAACAAAAACCAGTGTCCAACTTGATGACACTCCCACAACTGAATAACTGAGTAAGAGTATTCACCTCTGATACATGTAAATGGAAGCTGATTCATACCAACACCTTATTGGTTTCCTGCTGTCTTAATAATGTCTCACTGACTCTCAGAATAATTGGTCTCATTGGTCAATTTTTAGTTTAGTTAAGAAAATCCACTTTTTGTTACATAAGACAGTTGTGGTTTCCTTTTCTGTTTATTTGGCTATAACATTTGATAGAATACAGATAGTTCAATGCCGTTTGTTTCATTGCGTTTTGCATGAAATTCCGCGTCAAATGTTATGTAACATGATGGTATTCAAGATTTTCAAAAATCTTCCAAATACCAAGATTTTCAAAATTTGACAGTAGTGGTGTCACCCCTCCTAAGTGCATCACCCAGTGCAGCCCACACCCCCTCAGCCCCCTAGCGACACCACTGCCCTCAGGCAGACACATGTCACTGAAGCTGTCCTGCAGACCCACCCTAAAGTTCTTCCCTGGGTATAAACCACACTGTCCAGTTCTCACAGCTGGCTTTGTTTTTAAACACCATGCCATCTCACTGAGTTTAGATACTTATGTCTTCACTTCCTAGCTTGTTTTTCTCTCTTAGTCATGCATGCTTCCCCCCTCTACTGGAAGTATACTCCCAATAGAAGAGCAAAGTTTTAATGCCGAATACGTTTAGCACAAGCCCTAGCTGCAACATGTGAGCTTTTAAACCTATCTCTGCCAGATCTGATGCCTTCCTGGTAATCCATAGAACTACTGTACTAGTGATCCCAGATATTTGAATTATTGAATCAGCTCAGTTTTGACTCCATCAAGGTCTGTGATACAGCTGTTTCTAGAACTGGTCTTATCCATGTTGATTCTAAAGCCGTAGGATTGGGCAATGTGGGAAATGATGTCGGTGGAACATCATGCCATATAAACAAAATAGTGCAGAAGCTAGGATCTATTGACTATAACTCAATGGCCCAGTTCAGAAAATCCAACAACATATGGATCGAAGCACAGGATGGTTTAAACCAGTGGTATTCAAACTTTTTAGATCGGGACCCGCTTTTTAGAATGGCACTCATGTCAGGACCCACCGGAAGTGATATCATTAACCTGGAAGTGATGTTACGGTAGGAAGTGAAATCATCAAGCAGGAAGTGCTGTCATTGCAACATAATAAAATTACACTCCTAAAATGTAAATTGGCATTCTTGGACTGCAGCAATTGTACAACCATGAAACCTTCCTGACAGAAAGCAAGATTAGGACAAAATATGACGTAAAAGCACTAAACTAAAAGCAAAATTAAAAAAAACTCTCACTTGAAAGTTCAAATTGTTAACACTCACAAAAGGAATATAACAAAAGTAAGGTCTGCACTTTCCAAGATAGCTGCTCCCAGCTTTCCATGACCCACCTGAAATTATGTCACAACCCACCAAGTGGGTCCCAACCCACAGTTTGAATAACACAGGTTTAAACCATTATTTCCTAATTTGGACATCACGGGAAATGGTGGTTTAACAAATTAGGCCAATTTCTATTCAGTTGGAAGTGTGAAGGGAGGAGAAAAGCAGAAGCTGGAGCATTACATATAATACAGGATCATTGTTCTATCCTTCCTTGCTAGCAACACGAGACACTATACTTTTTGTTGGAAGTATCTTTTTTAAACAAAGAATGTTCAAGTTACTACTTCTACATAAACTTACTGCAAGTTCCTAACAGCTTGTACCTCTAAAAATCAATGGTGGATAACTTCCTCTAGAAGGATTTTGCTAGCACCAACCTGAATCCTGCAATTAAATTTTGTTCCACTAACGTTTATGTTAGAAAACTTGCAGTGCACAGAACGGAAAACAGATGGGGCTATAAAGCAGGCATGTCAAATGAACCATATCCAATATTAAGTACAGCAAGGAACTGGTAGTCAGCACTTTCCCAATCTTCTTCTACAAAATTATCACAGCCCCAGCCCATTTTCTTTGTCCAGTTTCACGTGTCCTTTTTATTATTAGGTTTAGGGTATTTTTTTAACCATGAATTTTATTTTTCTCACTTTGGTAGTTTCATTTCTATTCTACTTTCTGGAAAGCACAAATCCTTCTTTTATAAAAACAGTACATCATCTCTGTGGGGAACACAAGCAATATTTAAATGTGTGAGACCATCTCTCCCATAGTCATCAAACAAGTTGCCGCAAGGACGGGGAAAAGAAGAAATACAAATCAAACTTTTTACAAAAGGTCCTTCCAAAATTGAACGCCATGAAGAGAACAAAGAAACATATTGGACATGGCACATATCGGACTGATGTTTTTCACTTTATAAAGGAATGAATAGTTTGGCTCGTTTCATAAAAGAAGGGGCCACTGGAGACACATTATAAATCTTACCTATCTCTAAGGAAAGGAAAATAAACCTAAGGATTCTGAGGTAATAAATTTGTTTGGTCTGGCATTGGCTCCACTAAACTGACTTGCAACAGGGCAGGAAGTGAGCTCGGAGGAGGATTTCAGGTCATTAATACCATATCCCAGAGCTTTGATTTAATCTGTATGCTGCTGAGGTGTCTAGACTGCTTCTTGAAAGAGAGAGAGGAAAGAGCAGGCGGAAACCTATATCGAGCCTGTCCATAATTAAAATAAATGTATGTCCTATACAGAATTTTCCAATATAAGCGATCTGCAGTTGTACAAATGAAGGCTTGAAATGAGCGCAGCAGGGGGGGGGGGAGCTGAAGCCACATGACTCCCCTTACCAACCTGTTTCAGACCACATGCAATTTTCAAGAAGTGCCTCTACAGCTCTCTAGTTTTCTGGTCCTGCCCCCTCTGCAGTTATTACCAGGAAATGGAGCTATGTACTAGGTATGAACGCTAAGCCATAAATTGCATGCTGTGTGCCGATAACGTTGTGGCTGTTATTATGAAATATAATAAAGGACATTGCAGCAAATGCTCTTAAATTGTACTGATTTTTTTTCAATTGAATCTTGCATGCTGTATATCCAAGAGGTTGCCTCTGGTTGAGACCATCACCTTCTCCTCCCTCCCCTAAAAAATAAGAAAAGGGTACTCCTGTAACTAATAATGGAATTTTCCCCTGCATGCAATGGGAGGAAGCCAAGTCTATTCATGGGTCTGCCCCACTTATATATAAAGCAGGGAGTCCAATTTTCTGATAAAAAGTGGCTTGGGTGAATGAACTGAACCACTGGCCTCCTCAAGTGTTGTTACCCCAAGATGACTCCAATGCAGGAAAAGTGCCTGAGGTCATGCAGTGTGTAGGGCTCTTTTGATATAAAAATTACACCCATTAGCCAAGCTGGTGCTTTTGATTCTGTCTGTAAACCGCTTTGTGAACTTATTTGTTGAAAAGCAGTATATAAATACAGTTAATCATAATTTTTAAAAAGTGATTCACTCCAAACCCTCTGCCTAGGAAACGTTCATGACCTAATCAATTATGCTATCCATCTACTGGTCCAGTGATTCATCTGATTAGAAATCCATCAGGGGTGAACAAACTCCATTTCACTAGCTAAATCTTCCAGACAGCTGAAGTGATCAAAAGCTTTTTTTTTATTTGCTCATCCAAAATAAAAATCAGTGCCATGATTCACCTCATTGAAATGAAGGGATCTGGAAAACGAATAGAGGCAAGGTCATTATGACTGGTTATACAGCACCTCATACAAACAACATTTTATGTTGCATATTTCTGCACCTCTATCCTTTGACCTTCCCATTTCAGTTTTCCAGTAAAAATCCATTGGCCACACAAATTTCCCTTGGGGGACTTAAGCAGACTTCATGCTGTATTTTGTATAGGGAGAATGCAAAAAAGTGACTCAGAATGGAAAGCGAGACAAAAAACAGCTTTCTAACTTCAGCTGTGCATTCCAAAAACCTCAATCACAGAGAAAGAATGGCCCGAGACAATACCAGGCTCAGGGAAAACAAAGCCAGCAAAAAAAAAAATACATTTTTAAAAAAAGAAGAATAGAGGTTTAAGGCATTAGAGATTGTTCCTTCCTAAGGAACACTAATTAGCAACATATGTAGGAACAGAGACGTGCATGTAGTTATTTTCAATTGAACCATCTACCGTCAAGACTAATGCAGAGCCATTAAGAGACCACAATAAAAAGGATTTGTAAAAAGGAAAATTTTGGAACCAGTCTCTGGCCCTTTCCCCCCCCCCACAGAAAACTATCCAAGTACTTTGATACAGTCATCTTTAAGATTCAGCAAAAAGGAGATATACAACCAGTTCTAAAAGGCTATTGAATTCGCTCAGGGCTTCATTTCCCCCAGGACTGTATTACTTGCACGGCTTTTTGTCTCAACAATCCTGTCCAAGATACTGATCTACATATTTGTTGCTGTCCAGATGAAAAACTGCTTCCTGACATCTGTTCTGAATTTGTAGATTCTTAATTTTCATTAATGCCCCCTTCTTCAGTCTTCAGGGCAGAGTTGAACATAGCAACTTGGCAGCTCTGAAAGCATTCAGTGATATATGCAGACGGATAACCATTGCCCTCCCTCCTACATTTGTATCATTAGACAAATACCATGCAGAGTTGTGTGTATGTTTTTAAATTCAGGCACTTTAGCATTTGAAGCAGTACAGATGTCTACTCAAAGAAAATGTTTCAATTAACATAGTACTACGGCTTTTTGGATAAGATTTCTCCCTTCCTACAGGAAGTATACAATTTTGTGCACTATGCAAAGATGTGGCTGCCCAATTTCTAACCATAGTGAGGAGAGTGGGGGGGGAGGGAGGACTGCACAAGCCTGAGGCCCATTCTCAATCTTACTATACACTTGGGGGTGTATAGGGGGTTAATGTGTGCAACAAACAGCCCCTCTGTGTTATTAATTACTTCACTTGGCACAACACAGTCAATATGTCACTGATGACTAAAGGTACCATTTGTGATTATTAACTATCATTCATTTCTGTTTATCATTATCACTACAAAGCCTACTTTGGGAGTAACAAAAGTACTATCATTAGATTTCACATCTAAAACTGCACATCTATCTTGCAAAATAATGTTTTTGACTGAAGTATTGAAAGATTTTAAGAAAACTATTTCCTCCCCCCCCCACTTCTTTGTTGTTGTTCAGTCGCTAAGTCGTGTCCGACTCTTCGTGACCCCATGGACCACAGCACGCCAGGCCTCCCTGTCCTCCACTAGCTTCCTGAGTTCGCCCAATTTCATGTTCATTGCCTCGGTGACACTATCTAACCACCTCATCCTCTGCTGCCCCCTTCTCCTTTTGCCTTCAATCTTTCCCAGCAGGAGGGTCTTTTCTAAAGAGTCCTCTCTCCTCATGAGGTGGCTGAAGTACTTGAGCTTCAACTTCAGGATTTGTCCTTCCAGGGAGCAATCAGGCTTGACTTCCTGGAGGATTGACCGATTGGATCTCCTTGCAGTCCAGGGGACTCTCAAGAGTCTTCTCCAACACCATAATTCGAAAGCATCTATTCTTCGGCGTTCTGCCTTTCTTATGGTCCAGCTCTCACAGCCATACATTTCTACTTCTACTTATATAGCAAATACATCCAAAACACATACAAACATACATGAACACAAAAAAAAAACCCCTATCTACAGGCATGTTTTGCAAATCATAAATCAGCCCCCCAGGTACAACTGAAAGGGTGGAAAATGGCAAATAAAAAGTGTGCAAGAAAAAAAACAAGGCAGAAAAAAAGCCTAAAGACAAAAATGTTACTTGCATTTGCTATGGGTGTACATGAATATAACAAGACTTCAGCAGGGCCCTTGAAAACCATGTACTCAAGAGTTACAAAAAGACACTGGCACTCACAGACCTGCACTCACTAGTTGTCCATATGGGTTCTTCAACTGTGGAGGCTTTTGAAAATTAAAATCTGTTGAAAATTAAAATGCGACTTCCACCTCTTAGAAGGGGTCTCAGGAGCAATGAAAGTTTTTTTGAGTGCACATTTGTTGTGTAGCTCTGTAGATCTAGGCCAACATTTTTGACTATTACAAAGAATTTAGAAGGTACTTACCTTTGCTTCACATTTCTTGTGGCAAGCATATTTGCAAACTAAAGCAAGAAACAAAGAAAAATGGGTTTAAGCAAAGAAATGTAGATGTTCCCCCTTAAAAATCTCCTTTAATTTATACAGCCAAATCTAATCCCTGTTGTCTTGAATAAATGCACATATTTTATAAGTCTTACCTATTTCTTCTGCACTATTAATCATATTAGTATGCTGTGATCCTATATTCAAGTATCCTTTCTCATGTACATTGCTGGTTGTTCTCTTATGTGACATTATTCTGAACCAGCTACTATTACAATTCCCTGCAATTCACCACAACTCAGTGATTTTGAGAAAAGTCCTAATGCACACCGACCTATGATAGTCAAGACAGTAATATAATTTGTTTCCAACACGTCGCCTACAGTTCTTAACTACCACCTAGGTTATTTGTGGTTTTTAGTTTTCCTAAAGACCAAAATGAGTCACAAGGTTTTCCCCAAGTCTCAAGTGACCATGAATGATACAATCATGTGTCTCAATCCAAAACTAAAATTGCTTTCACAATAGCCAGGCCTATGTGTCTCATTAAGCAGTTAAAATGTAAGCCTTCTGTAAACAACTCTTATTCTAGATAAGAGATGGTGACACAACTGATTAAAAAAAACCCACAAGTTTGGACCTTATAAAAAGAATACCTTGTTTCCACAAAACGATACTGGAATGACTTAGCATTCCTTGCAGCAGGTTGTACCAATAGCAGGTTAAAATGATGCCATTAGTAACAGCCTCCTCTTTCCAGCACAAAATGCCTAGCCAATCACCCTGGAGCACTTAAAGGACTTGCATGGAATTGTGGGTGCATGAGCTTCTCCATCCATGTTGCTAGAATGCAAGGGCCAGAATGAACATTCAGTTAATTTGGGGGATTTACTTGCTTCAGATTTACTCCATGGTTGTTCTCCCATTCAAAGGTGCACTCAGTAAAGTCCCACTCCTGTCTGTGTCAATCAGCCTGTGTATGTGTCCAGACCTATGCTGGAGTACACACATATTAAACATATCAACTGTTACTTGATCCAGTTGGAAAAGACTGAAAACGTGGATTGGAGGGAGGGGAGCAGAACCTTCTCAACTGCATGGGAAAAAAACCCACCCACAAACCATGGATGAATTACAATGAGGGAATCATACAAGTCTGAATCTAGGGCAGAGGCTGAGGGGCACTTGCCCTGGGCACTCCGCCAAGCGGGGGACGCATGAGTGCCCTCAAGCCCCTCCATGGTTATGGAAGATGCGATGGTGGCTTCCTGCCCACCCTTCCCCGTTTCTTCTCTTCTGGAGGCTTAGTAGAGCCTTCAGAGGAGGAGTGGGCAGCACAAAGCCACCAGTGCCTCCTCCTCCGAGGAGAATTTGGAAGTGACTACCCAAGGGAGTCACTTCTGGGCTCTCTTCAGAGGGTGGGGCAATTGTTGTGGCCACATCACACTTCCTTCTCCTCTGGAAGTTCCCAGAGGGTGCACAAAGCATTCGCAGCAAGCGCCCCTCCTCCAGGGAGAGCTCGGAAGTGAAATCATAATGTCATGTGACAACATGATGTCACTGCCCCAGGTGCAGGCTCTAATCATAATAACCATGTGAAAAAAATCAAATCTTTTTGATAACAGGGCTGGCCCATTCATGAGGGCAACAGAAGCAGTCGCTTCAGGCAGAAGATAAGCAGGGGTGCCCACTTTGGTCTGCCACTTGCTCCACTGCTTCTCCTCCTCCTCCCCTCATTCCCTGGATTGGAAAAGGAAGAAAAGGACCGTGCAGAAGTGCAGAGGACAGGGGAGCAGTGAGCTAGACTGTCGGAGGAGCAGAAATAGGCACATCGTCAGGTGAAGGGGGCAGCATTTGGCCACCTCAGGGGCAAGGGGTGTAGGCCCAGCTCTGGATAATAGGAACATTTGTTCTGGCCCTGAAAAATTGCCTTGCTGGCTCAGGCACAGGTACAGTGCATGCAATTTTATCTCTGCTTACAACATTTGTTATTCAAAGGTACACTGCTTCTGCACATGTGGGTTCCATTTGGTTATAATATTTATAGCACTATCTAGCCTACATGGTTATAATACTTATAGCCTACATGACATACTCCAAAACCAAGTCTGCTTGTTGGACTGGAAAAAGGGGATATCTGTAGTTCTTTCTATGGAAAAATGGGAGGGGGTAGGGAATTCAATGAGCAGACAGTAACCTCCCCCCGCCCCTTTGGTAACAGATGCAAGAAAGTAGAGCATCTTTTGAAATACACTGTTGAATTTTCATGAAAATTTTAAGTAAAAACATTCCAAAAGCCAGTTGGAAATATGCTATATCTAAAAAAAAATTATAATGAATAGGAGATGGCATTAAAAATTATAGCTAACCTATAAGAGATATTTGGTTATCTCCTTTGTGAAGCATCAGTTTTAAAATAAGATCCAGAATAAAATCTTGCTGCTGCATCAATATAACCATTTGCCACCATTTCCTCACTGTTTTCCAAGCATTCACCAGCCAAGGAACACTTCCTTCTGAATATAAAACTGTTCAGGTACAGTTCACTCTTGCATGAGAAAATGTGCAATTATGCAAAAGTTAAAAATTACCTGCCCCCAAGAGAGCCGACTTCCCCTTATTTTTTTCTGCTTGAGAAACGCTTATTGGAAGGTGGCAAGCCAATCACTGTCATCTCATATCTCATACAAAGATCAATAATTCTGCTTCCATATGACGATGTGGAGCAGAACAGCATGTTGGAAAGGGGTGGGTGGCAAGCATGTGACCTCCATCTTGTTCAGGAGATGGCACATCATGGGCTCTCTATTAAGTCACAGATACCCTAATAATCAACTACAGTCCATTACACAGGTTCATTATTAACATTTGCTACAGTCTTCACATTTTTGCAAGTTCCTTCAAATCCCTCCCCCACCTTGCTTCATACATATCTTTATTAAGGGGCAAGATTCAACGCATTTCTGGACGTTAAATGGGGTCATCTCAGTAGGGGATTACCGTATACAAGCATATCCTTGCAGGAATTTCATTTTGTACCCCGTTGCAGATACCACAAATCTGCGGACACCAGGTTGTACTTTTAAAAATCTTATCACTGCTACACATATTTATACACTGTTTTTCAACAACAAAATTCACAAAGCAGTTTACAGAACACCATTAATTCCCTGCCCAAAATAGCTTACAACCTTAAATTATAACAATAAGCAGAAAACACCAGCAAACACCCACTAGAAAAGATGCTCTGCTGAGCTGAAAAGGGCTAATTGCTCTCCCTGTTAAATATAAACGCAACACCACTTTAAAAATGCCTCTTTGCCCAGTTAGCAGTTGTTAACAGTGAGCTCATCACTGAGTTGTGAAGCTCTATTCAACACTAAGAAACAGGCCAAGAAGTAACAGCCTACAAAATATAAAAGGATTATTTTCACAGACATTTATTTATTGCTCTATACAAGCTTCTGTGAAAACTATGTGGATTACTCTGCAATTTTTCTTAGACTTCTGTGTGCGTGTTCGTCATCTGCACGTGCATCCTATTGCCCTACTGAAATCACAAATATTGAGGAAGTACCATTAGTTCTGGTGAGCTAAACTATAGCTAGACTCAACTTAAACAAAAAAACATCAAAACAATCAAAGAAACTAAACACACATATACTGGATTGTTTTCGAACACTGATATGACAGGTATCATTGCCAGGGTAGATTTGTCCTTTAATTATAGTTCTGTAACTTTATTCAGTCTAGTAAATGATAGTCTATTTCATTGGCAGCAGGTTTCTGAGTAAGTGCAGCTATCCAGGCTGACAATAAGTTATATACAATGCAAACATTTTCTTGTACAAGATTTTTCATTGTTAAATGCACTATTTTGCTTTTACATTTCTTCTCTCTCTCTCTCTCTCTCTCTCTCTCTCTCTCTCTCTCTCTCTCTCT
>JAJKFI010032365.1:0-63669 GCA_029204185.1 Lerista edwardsae | reverse complement strand
ATCAGTTCCAAGTAATAAATGCCATCTGTAATTAACAAAAAAAAAAAATGTCATTAGGATGTACTTTGTGCATCGTGCACTGTGCGTACACATTGTGCATGATTAGGATGTACTTTGATGGTTTGTTTTGAAAAGAGAGTAAGCTAATTGATGCATATCTATTTTATGGAACCATCACCTACATCTCAATACAGTGCAAATTAAGGCTCCCTTCACACATGCATCCCACATCCTGGGTGCTGCATTCAGAACTGTAGGGGTGAACAATGTGGCTGCATCAATGGAGTTGGTTTCTCTCTCTCTCTCTCATGCAAATTGGCAAACCCATTGGGAAGAAACAAACAAGGTGATTGATCACGGCCATGTTGTCAGATTATTCACATGCATGCCCCTGCTGTGTGACATTTCAACAGGAAGAAATGGCTTTCACATGGACCAACCAGTTTAGGAAGGGATGGGGACTTACAAGAACATAAGAAGAGCTTCACTGGATCAGGCCAAAAGCCTACCCAGTCCAGCTTACTGTATCACAGTGGCCCACCAGATGTCTCAAGGAGCACACAAGACAACGAGATGCCTGCATCCTGTTGCTACTCCCTTGCACCTGCCATTCTGAGGTTGTCTACTTCTAAAATCAGGATGTTGAACAAACCCATTATGGCTTGTAAGCTGTGATGGACTTTTGTAAAACAAAATGCAATCCCACAGCCATCTGAAGGCCTCTACCAAAGTCTGTTTCACACACTTGTATCTACTCTGGATTTTTTTTTTAACAACAATAAAACATTCTACTCTGGTCAAACTTACCAGCCATGCAGTATTTATCGTTTTAAAAACATCTGTATTGGGTTTAGTAGCGACTTTTCCTAAAGCGATTAATAGTGGCAACTGCACATCATCGACTAGAAATTGTTAGGCACCCCAACACGCCACTGCCACAATTTGGGGCTGTGTCCTCGCAGTTAAAAGCACACATTTCTCAGCATGTCTCACCTTCCGAAGAGAGACGTGCAAGCATTTGGCAGAAGTAGTAAATAGACAAGCATTTGGCAGAACTATCGTACTTTAAAAAGGACAAAGAACGCTTGTAGTTTAGAAAAAGACCAAAGAACAATGCAGTTCTTTGTCATGGAGACCCAGGGCAACTTGCTCTTTGGTTCAGGGCAGTTTGCTCTTTGATTCAGATACATCAAAGTATGAAGTGAAAGTTCTACCTTCGTCACGATGAAGTAGTTGAGACTGCATTTAGGCACCTGTCAACCCTGATTTTCTATGGTATAGAAAATATCTAATTGAAAGATCATGGTATTATGGAAGACTCACAAGACCATCACCAATTACAATGTCTCTTTCTGAGAGCAATTTGTAGCCAGGTGGATCAAAGGCTGCCATCCTTAGGATGCAGCCCAGGTGCGCCGGCCTGGCTATTCCAGCGCAGGTTAGGATTGGGCTGTCAGACATGAATTGCACAAATATAAAAACCATCAATGCTTGCGGCAGTTGCAAAGGAACATGTTTATTCTCACCCTGAAATCCTACCCAACCCTGCTGCACCCGTGCCTTTTTAAAGTCACGATTGCCCAATTTGTACCTCTCCAGAACAGGCAGAGCTATTGCAGAACCTACCTTCGCAGGTTGTATAGGTTTGGCAACAGCAGCAAAGATGCTCTGAATTAATTGATGGTAGACTTTTACTAATGCAATTTGTTCTATTTGCACCTCACCCTTCCTCCAAGGACCTCAGAATTGTCTTCTGAGCTTCCGAACATGCAACATGGATTACGGTGAAAGACAAGTGATTTGCCCTTGACTAAGTGTGCAGGATAGTACAAGCGCATCTACAATTATGTAGGCTGGGGGAGAAATGCAGTTTTTCTTGGACAGATGCCATTTTTAGCATATTGCCCTAGGGCAAGAATGAATCACTAATCCTGCACGGATATTCGAACACTATACAGCAAGGCCTTAAAGTCGTTTTGTTCAAAGTTGTTTTGTTATAAAGTTGAAGAGGAAAAAAAATCTATTCCCAGTCAGGGCCACGGTCTGTGGAGTCTGCACATTCTCCCCATGTCCGTGTGGGTTTTCTCCAGTCCAGAAAGCTCACTTTTATTTCAGTGTTTAATATTTATATTAGACGTTTGGTGATTTTTTTTGTAATCAGAAATATGCTGTAGGAAATCGTATATCAATTAACCCAACGATAAAATCAGTTTTGTTGCAAGTTGTTTCACTTAAAGTTGCGGCTTCCAGGAACCTATCAACAACTTTAAGTGAGGACTTGCTGTACTTAAGGAGATGGAAATAATGCCTACCACCTCCCCCGGCTCCTTGTTAGTACGGATCACAGCATTTGTTGTGAGTTCTACAAACCTATAGCCCCGTGCATGTGAGCCACCTCTGTGGCCCAAACTGAGCTACATACATTGGGTTTTAAATGCATCGGTTCATGCGTACAACATTAAGTTGAGCGTGTGAACGACAGGCAGAGGGGATTCGGGCCAGGGTGATCTTAATCTCACATTGCACATGCAAGATGGGATATCTATGGTACATAAGACAAATAATTTATTCAACCATAGATACACCAAAGGGCAAGAAAAATAGATTTATCACCTAGTCTTCCTAAAATAACTGGCTTGAAGAGAAGGTGTGTGTGTGTATGTTCTCCCTTAAACATGAAGCTTGACAAACATCTATATCATATCCAATCTGCATGGTTGCAACTACAACCATGAGGCACTGACTGATTCTGATTCTCAGGGAGCGCAGAACAGAAAAGGTTGTTAGAAAACAGAAGAGTTTATACTTCTCAAACCACATTGACAGGGGCCATTAAAAAGTCTTATTCTATCTGCTCCCACGGTGTTGCTCATCTGTGCCCTTCGAGGTGATGTTTACAAGCACACACACGCAGCCTTTTTAATAATGCTGCACTTATTTGTAGACCTAGAGCTGAATGGGAAAGGAGTTCTCCCAGCTAAATATTTATCAAAGTGGATAGCCTCAGGGGAATGTGTTGCTATTTTTCCATGTCAACAGCAGCTGTGTAGATCTCCAGAGAAACACAGCAGCTCACTGGGAAAGCTTTTATCCAGTGAGAGGCAAACAGATGTATTGCTTGACACAGCTTCCTACACAACTTTGTTTTCTCAATTGCTAGCAAGGCCTCCCACTCTTTAAACAAGTTTTTAAATTGTTGTATGCTTTCTGATAAAGGGGATGGGTAACTAGGGCTACCACTCAAGACCCCAGATGGATTTCTTTTTTTCTTTTCCCATCAGATGTGGTTATAAAATGCAGGTCAGCTGCCCAATCCAACTCCTCTTCCCATCCTGGGATTAAAAGGCCCACAAATTTAATCTGACTTTGAGTGACTTTTCAACCCAGTCCACTCCATTTGCATATTGAAACACCACTTCCTCCAATATCCCATGGTAACCACTTTCATGAGCACATTGCTTGCGTTTCCTTAAAGGTTTCTCCCAGCAGATACTTTCTTGCAACAAGGAAATGGCAATTGCTTTGTGCTCTGTTTTAAAGGCCTGCAAAATAATTCCTGTGCCTAGAGACACACAAATCTTGCCTTGCTTGAAATACATGGCCTATTGAGGGACAAGCTTTCATTTGAATGCCAGAAACAGGTACATCAACCTCAGTAAGTCTAAAGGCCCAATCCTAGCCAACATTCCAGCATTGATACAGTGGCAAGAGTACCACCCGCAGCAACTAGTTCAGGATTGAGCCCACAGAGGCCTCCTCAAGGTAAGGATTGGGCCCTAAGAGAGGTGGAACAGCTTTCCTCTAATGCTGCCATTTTGGACAGGACACCATTTCTGATATTCTGTGATTTTGGTAAGTGTGCAAATATGGAGATCATAATTAAGTTATGACATACTTTTCATTTTCAGTTTCCTGTTACTGAGGGACTGGATCCATTCCAGAGCTATACCACTTCAGACTGCAGGTGAGAACTATGTGATGGGTGTGCTCCTTCAAGAAAAACACAGAAACGTAGTATGTCAAGAGAGCAAAGCAAGAATGCTTTCCCCTGACATGCTAGTTTTCTATGCAGAAGGAATTTGGGGGGGGGGACTGGAGAAGCATTCTACTTTATGAGCCCCCACCTTCTACATGGGGGGGTACAAACATGCTTACCACATCAGTGAAAATCAGGTGAGAGGTGTAACTTGAAGAGCTATATAAATCATTTTTAAAAAATCTCTGTAAAAACCATGCTACTTGATGGCTCATCAGGATAATTCTTCATGAATGCCACGAACATCTATCTCTGATGTTGAGATAGAACAATTGGGGGTGAAAAGAAGGCGTTTGGAACTGAGACTAGCTGGAATGTACAAATGAGGTCAACAGCTCACGGTCTGTGTTGGACTCAGTTCAGCACACTTTTGAGTTGTTCAGCTCTGTAAATAAGAAGAGCAGAATAGAGAAAGAGTGATGAAGACCTACAAGGCACACAAGCTTCAGCATCAGATACTTCGGGGGAGGTTAGAGGGTGAGAATAGCACAATCTAATAACTTCTTTCTGGGATGACCAATTGCCCACAGCCAGTTCTTCCAACAAGAGAAGCCACAACTGTTTAATGAATGAAATACACGTCACAATGACAGATGGTAGCTCATTCTAACAGAATCAGACATGGTTTTACTAATTATCTCAAAATTCTGATTCAGAATACCCTCTTTAGAAGTACTTTCACTATATAGATTTTCATTTATCCAAATGACACATATTGAGACTGATTCCTCTTTATCCTTACCAAGATTTTTGATATAAAGTCCAAGAGGGAGGAGGTCAAGGGAGGCTCGAGGGAGGTCTGAAAAGTCAAGGAAGGCTGTAAAGAGCAAGGAAGCTTCCTTCCGGAAATGGAAGTCTTGCCCAAATGAAGAGAGTAAAAAAAGAACAAACTCTGGCAAAAGACATGTAAGAGGGTGATACAGAAGGTCAAGAAAGACTTTGAGGAACGCGTGGCCAGCAACATAAAGGGGAACAATAAAAGCTTCTTGTTAGAAGCTTCTTCTTCTTCTAAATGTTAGAAGCAGGAGACCTGCCAGAGAGGCGGTCTGCCCGCTGGACAGTGAGGGAGGGAGAAAGGAGATAAAAGGGGACTTGGAGATTGCAGAGAAATTAAACAAATTCTTTGCGTTTGTCTTCACAGCAGAAGAACTTGGGCAGATACCGCTGCCCTACGGCCTCTCCTAAGTAAGGAGTTAAATCAGATAATGGTTACTAAAGAAGATGTTTTAGATCAAATTGATAAATTAAATATGAATAAGTCACCAGGCCCAGATGGTATACACCCAAGAGTTATCAAGGAACTAAAGAATGAAACTGCCGACCTCTTAACTAGAGTATGCAGCTTGTCCCTTAAAACAGCCATGGTGCCAGAGGATTGGAGGATAGCCAATGTCACACCAATCTTTTAAAAAGGGAGGAGGGAAGCCTCTGGAAACTACAGGCCAGTCAGCCTAATGTCTGTTCTGGGTAAGATGGTGGAAAGCCTCATCAAAGATAAAATCCTAAAACACGTAGAGGAACAAGTGTTGCTGAAGAAAAGTCAGCATGGCTTCTGTAAGGGTAAGTCTTGCCTCACAAACCTTTTAGAATTGTTTGAAAATGTCAACAGGCATGCGGATGTGGGAGAACCAGTGGATATCATATACCTGGATTTTCAGAAAGCGTTTGACACAGTCCCCCACCAAAGGCTGCTAAGGAAACTTCACAGTCAGGGAATAAGAGGGCAGGTCCTCTTATGGATTCAGAATTGGTTGAGGGCCAGGAAACAGAGAGTGGGGGTCAATGGGCAATTTTCACAATGGAGAGAGGTGAAATGTGGAATGCCCCAGGGATCTGTCTTGGGGCCGCTGCTTTTCAACTTGTTTATAAATGACCTGGAGACAGTGAGGTGTAGTGAGGTGGCGGATGACACAAAACGTTTCCGCGTGGTGAAGACCAGAAAGGATTGTGAAGATCTCCAGAAGGATCTCTCCATGTTAGGGGAATGGGCAGCCAAATGGCAGATGTGTTTCAATGTAGACAAGTGTAAAGTGATGCACACTGGGGCAAAAAATCAACACTTCACCTATAGGCTAATGGGTTCTGAGCTGTCTGTGACAGCTCAAGAGAGAGATCTTGGGGTGCTGTGGGACAACTCAATGAAGGTGTTGACCCAGTGTGCGACAGCAATTAAGAAGGCCAATTCCATGCTTGGGGAAATTTAAAAAGGGGTTGAGAATAAAACAGCCAATATTATCATGCCATTATACAAATCGATGGTAAGGCCACATCTAGAGTATTGCGAACAGTTCTGGTCACCACATCTCAAAAAGGACATAGTGGAGCTGGAAAAGGTGCAGAAGAGAGTGACGAAAATGATTATGGGGCTGGGGCACCTCTCTTATGAAGAAAGAATGCAACGTTTGGGGCTCTTCAGTCTGGAAAAAAGGCGCCTGAGGGGGAACATGATTGAGATATACAAAATCATGCACGGGAGGGATAGAGTCGATAGAGGGATGTTCTTTTCCCTCTCTCACAATACCAGAACCAGGGGGTATCCATTGAAATTGAGTGTTGGAGAGTTAAAACAGATAAAAGGAAAACTTTTTTACCCAGCGGGTAATTAATCTGTGGAACACCTTGCCACAGTAGATGGTGATGGTATCTGGCCTAAATGCCTTTAAAAGGGGACTGGACAGATTTCTGGAGGAAAAGTCCATCGTGGGCTATACGCCATGATAGGTGGTGCAACCTCCTTACATTAATAGTAGGCTACTTCAGAATGCCAGGTGCAAGAGAGTGGCCACAGGATACAAGCATCTTGTTGTCTACTGAGCTCCCTTAAGCACCTGGTGGGCCACTGTGAGATACAGGGAGCTGGACTAGATGGGCCTTTGGCCTGATCCAGCAGGGATTTCTTATGTTCTGAATGATGAGGAACACAAAGTCTTTTGAGGTGGCAAGATCTACCTCCCATTTTACCATGGGTACATCTCCACCACTCTGCTTTGAGCACCAGAGAAGGGAACACATTTGCATCATATGCCCAAGAAATAGCTCTAGGAGATTGGATCAAATTTGGGATTTTTCCCCCTGGAAGGACAGAAGTCCAGAAGCTCTCCCCTTTCGTGTGTGCGCTCCTGGGGACTTTAGGAGAAGTGTTCTAAGGATCCTTGGAAGACTGTGCATGGCTGGGGAAGAGTCACACACCATGTGAGATGCACTGCCTGATAGGTAGAACATCCCCACATTTTCATGGCACATGCATTAAATGCTCCCTTTTACATCATATCTGTTTTTGTGCTGTGTTTCTACAAATTACTATGAATATAGGTCCTAATGCACAGTAGAAGATGAAAAAACCTCAAGGGAAAACTGGAAAAAAAAAAACCTGTAAAATGTCAGAGTTGCTCACAGCCTGCAACTAACGCTTTAGGTGCTACACCTCGTTATGCATTGCTAGAACATCTTCATTGTCGACTTAAACACTTTAACATTTAATAACATTATACAGCATCGATATTTATTCTACTGTACTATGTCATGCAACTTTTCTTTATGCTATTAGGCATTTAGTGGGATTTTGAGGTGGACTCAGAATGGCTTTGGAATCCGTTAGAATTTTTCCCATTGAAATTAATGTAATAACTGCTCATTCAGATTTTCTCTATAAGGGCTGTTTACAGGAATGGATGAGGTACACATAGAGGGAAAGGTGCACAACAATGTTTCGACCTTCTACAAGCTCTCATTGGCATTACAGATGATTTCCTCATACACAAAATCAGCAAGCGATATACACACCCAAGGAGGGAAGAATGGTGAAAGTGTTGAAAGAGAAGGAAACAGCCCTCTTACTGTGGTACAGAGGAGGCAAGTATGGTATTTGCCTGTACAGCAGTATAAATTAGACGACTAATTAAAATACCTTTTTTGGGATGGTTGCATTAAAGCAGAAACTTTATCATCGAAGAATTTCTTCATAGCAAATCTGTCTAGGGCTTGATCCGCACTGCCATGAGAGAGGGAGGAAAAAAAAGAGAATGTAAATCTCTTTAGGGAGTAGTTCTTGGAAGTTCAGATCAGTATACTGTGAAATGTTGCCAAAAATCCTGAAGAATATTCCATAATTGCAAATGCATTCAGGCTCAGATATGAGAGGTACATTAATACTTAAATGTGGACATTTTTACTGTAGCAGCTTTGGGGATTTTTTGGGGTGAACAAATGCATCAAATTCTTTAAATTGATCATGGGTGGGAAGAAAACATTAATATTAGAACAATTCAATTTGTTAAACTGAGATGCTCTTAAATGAGTCCTACAACAAGGTATACGATTTTGTACTTCAAATTTGGAAAAAGGCAGTTAACATTATACTATTTTTTTTTACTTTGTTGTGCAGCTTGAAATTTGTTTAAAACTAGTGGTCCTGGTTCAAAATTAAACCAGTGTGTTAATGCATTTAATTACCATTCATAGCTTAAGCCCCAGTATTTTCAATTGGACTTAAACACAATAGCTTTCTCTGTGCATCAAAATGTACCATGCATTTGGCAGCTGTCCTGAAGCCAACAATAGAAATACAGGTGGGCCTGCAATATCTGTGGATTCAAAACCGCGGATTTCAGAAACTGCGCATTCTGAACCCGTGGGAGAGTAGACCCATATTCTCTACCTCCGTACACTTAAAAGGCAGAGTCCCAAAATTCTGTGGCAGTTAACGAGTTTTGTATTGCACGATTGCTTCCTACATTCTATGGCATGATATGGCTATGCTACTTTCTAGAGAGCATCTTGCTTTTAAAAAGCAGCTGAGACTTGTTTGGTTTATTGCAAATAATAATGTAACCATGTGCCACCTGGTTCTGGTGCCTTAGTTTCAAAACCCCATTAGGGAGCTCTGCTTACAACCAGGTGAGAGTAACATTCTTCATAATTTAATACTATGTCAAGAGACTATCAGGCCTCTTCCATGGATTTTGCTTATGCAGCCATATGTCAGTATGACGACTTGGCAGCAAAATGTGTTCTCCCTGTACATGCGACTTGTCCAAATTCTTCAGTTTTCCCCCTGAAGTATTGCAAATGTTTCTCAGTGAAACTTGAGTTTAACACTCCAAATGGATAGAGGTATTTGAATGTTGTAATTTATTTTACTCGGAAGTAAGCTCATTGTGTTGAGTAAGAATTAAGCTGTAATCGTATTTTACCAGAAGCAAACACCTTTACGAATGGAATGCAACCCAGCAATGGCTTGGGGCTCATATAGGTAGGGCTGCGATATCTGCAGATCGGGGACCCAAGGATGTCAGAATCTGTGGGTTCTGAACCTGCAGGGGAGGGGCCCACCTAGGCCTTCCAAAAGCAACTGGAGCACAGCTCTGGTTGGGTTCGGAGGGTGGACTGGCCCCAAATCCCTGATGATTTTGGTATCAGCAGAGGTTCCAGGAATGGAACCCCCACAGATAACGAAGGTCAACTGTATATGCTGCTCTTTCCCATTCTCCCCCCCCCCCACCTCACCCTGACAAACAACTCATCAGGCTGTATCATGTTTTCCCCCCAGTATCTCTCTAGCCACATGCTGTTAAAGCCACAATCTTTTGGGGGGGGGGTGGGTTGTAATTAGTAGTGACAGAGATTCTGATTTGGAAGAATAAACAGCCTGTAAAAGCAATGGAGGCAGGGCAGAGGAACGGATCTCTGGTAACTAATGTTCCTGCCTCTAGTTTTCACAATAGTACTTTATGACTTTACCTAGAGGGGATTCAGCAGGCACTCTTTGTCTGAATTTCTCTCTTCAGTTCTGGGCAGAGCTGCACAGAGTACCTCCTCCTCAACCTCGCCCTGTTCTCAGCTGTTCCCAAGAGAAATTTTCCCTTTTCTGCCTGGCATGGAGCCATTGACTTTCCCTTTTGCACCATCACCTTTGCAGTAGGGCGTATCTACTGCAGGGCCAACTCTCCATCTCAGATACTTCTGGTTTCACTTTTTGGGGCAAGAGGCACATTTTGCTCATCTCCACTGTCTCCCAAATAGCAACTCACTTATTTTCTTCCACAGAACTCAAAAGGAACCACTAATGGCCCAGCTCAAATCTCTCTGGACAAACCGCCCATTTGTCTACACAACCCTGTCCTGGACTCTGTTCCTTGACTCTGCTAGAGTGCAACCCATCCATGAAGTAAATTGTGCAGCTCAGGATGCCCATCATCTCGAGTCTGCCGTCATCTCCCTCCAGGCAAGAGTGGACCAAGCCATATGATTCTGCTTTCACTTCCCTTACCACTCACTTTGCTCCTTTGCTCCTTCCCACTTCCCACAGGAATGTTATCCACGTAGCACCTGCAGTTTCCACAGAGTCTGTAATGTTTCCTCCAGAGTCCAAGCAGACTGGAGATTAGTGCTTCTGTCCTGGCCCACTTCTGTATTTTAATGACATCTATCTTGAGCATCCACACGTTGCATAATGTTAAGCAAGTACAACATGTGCTTGAAGGTAATAATGCAGCTCTCAACCAAATTATTGAAGAGGAATAAAGGTGCAAAGATTGCATTTTTCTATAGATGTATCTATCTTGAAAGACCTTTTCTATATGTAACCCAATTTACCATGTGACTTTGAGTTAGGGACAGTGATTCCTTAGAGATAGGGGCCAGAAAACAGGGAGTCACAAACCACTTTTCCTGTTTTGTCCCTGTTTTTGCCTTTTGGGGATGCCTTGTAAAAGTTTTGTTTGTGTGAATGCCTATACTTCAGGGTTCAGTCCCCTCCTTCAGTCTCCAGCAGTTCAGTCTTTGAGTGAGAAACAGATGCATCTTGTCTGCAAGACTAACACATGTATGAACACTAAGGGTGTTATCTGCCACACACTTCCTGGAAATAAGCCCTATTAAAGGCAGTGAGACTAATTTCTGAGTAGACATGCATAAGCTTGCATTGAAAGGCCCCCTGCAGTACACAGGCTGCCATCGCACATACTGGTGCGGCTTATTTTGAATTCTTGATAATACAATAATCCAGAGCAACACAGTAGCTGTTATCACTAACACCACTTCCTACAGATTTTGAATCTTGGAACTTTGTCTCAGCGTAATTGGCTGTACAGGCATGCCCCGGTATCCACTGATTCAGTATCCATGGTTTCAGTTATCCACAGATACCATGGATACTGGGACACCTATTAAAAAGATAGGGGAACATTAAAGAAATCTCTTTTGTTTACTTTGTGGCAGCAAAACCACTGATGTTCTCCTATCTTTAAAAAGGTGTCGCAGTATCCACGGTTTGAGTTATCCATGGTGTGTGTGTGTGTGTGTGGAACGGAACCCCAACGGGGAATGGCTGTAACAGTACTAATTTAAAACACTGCTGAAAGTGTTTTTCATCAGGGGAAGGGACCCATTGCGAGGACCCCAGTAACCTGGCACTGGTTAAGTAAGGGTGTCGCCTTGTCTTTTGCCTCAGGCAGCAAAATTTCTTGGGCTGACCTGGATGGAATCCAGGAACTGGCCGAATAGAGCAGATTCACATTGGTTTAATCATTTCCCTGGTGTCCATTTGACTATTACATACAATTTCGAAGGCATCTTATTGCAGCTTAATGAAACCTAGGGGAGTAATAATTAATTGCCCCATCTTTGGAATGTTATACTTGAAGACTACGTCAGCATCTTACCTTGCAGAAACATTTGTGAAGTGCATGTATGACGATATCACCACTCCTATTCTGCCTTTTCCACCCTGTAAATAGACAAAGGTAGTTGGATTGTATTTCATGACTTCACTTTTACTCTGGGTTTAAAAAAAACAGGACCATGGTCCCGCCTCAGTAGCATGTTCCCACTTCTTCATAAGTGGACGCAACGTTTTCATTATCAGTGGTGTTTTAATATCAAAACAAAGCAATAAATTATAGTGAAGAAAACCAAAGTACAGCTTCAGTAGCATTTTGACAATATTTTCTTTTCTATCTTTGGTTCATCCTAGGCAAGCCTAGGCATCGTTGCCATTTCAGACATGATATGCTGTAAGAACAGTATGGTCTGGAAAATGCATGCATTCCAAAATATATTATTAGAAATTTTCTTCTGACAGGTATGATTTATAGTGATAACACTACTTAATTAGCATTTTCACAATGTTTTCCATCTTTTTAAATGCATGACATCAGTCGGTACAAATTACCAATAGGTAATCCCACTAGCCGTAACTTGTTTTGGAAGCACTCAGCCAACATTGTCTAGCAAGGATGTGGTGGAGACCTTATAGTCGCAACAGATCAGCAAATGACATATTGATCTAATTCGTTAAGAAAAAATGATGTACTTAGTGCTAATGATTATTACAGAAAGCACTCATGAGGATGGTTGGCTATTGTGTTTTTTTGAGTTTCCAAAAAATCCAGAGGAGGGGCCACAGCTCAGTTGTAGAACACATGATTTGTTATACGCAAGGACTTGCAATTTATTTCTGACACCAATAATGTTGCAAGATTAGGATTTGGAGTTATGAAGGAGCATGGCATGAGAAGCCAGGCCCTGAGACAATGCTGAGCCAGTTGCCAGGAATGGAAAAAACAGGGTTAACTCAAGTATAAGTAACTCAGGACTCTCAAGTACATCTACCTGAAAGGAGAGGTTAAGGCAGGGATTCCCAAACTGTGTGTGGCAACACCCTGGGAATTGTTAGGCGCTCTCCAGGGAACTGCGGGCCAGGAGCAAGACCGTGCAGGCTGATGGAAATGGCCAGTAAGAGGCTCTGCCGGGCAGGCAGAGCTCCTGTGCATGGCTTTTGCGCACATAGAAAGGCCTCCAGCCCACTCTTAGCCTCTTTACTAAGCAGAAGATTTAGCCGAGAGGGTTAATGCCTCCGTTTGCCCGAAGATAACAACTGAAGATCTCAAGGTCGTGAGCTCGAGACTCCCAGAAGTCTGTGTGAGCGGCAGACCTTGCAAACTGTGGCTGATTAAAAGCTGAGTTTCAGCTGCCTCGTGGGAGGAGGAGTGTGCTGAACGCAGCTGCATCTCTGGTGAGAGCAGGGAAGCCTCATCAGCCAGCAGACGACAGACGGGTGGCTAAAGAAAGAAGGCTAAATCCAGAAAGAAAGATCTGTTTGAGTGTGGTTCTTGAAAGATAGAACATTCTGTAAATTGTAAAAACCTTCGGGTTTGTGAAAAGTCTGCCTATGTAAACCGCCTTGAGTTGTAATTATTAGAGAAATCTAGTGACCTTAAGAAAGGCGGTATATAAATACATGTATTATTATTATTATTATTATTATTATTATTATTAACCAGCTATTCCCAGCATCCCGTGCAGTATCTGAACCTAGACTTAACTGGCGATGACGTTATTGCCAGTTATTTCAGGGAGCTGAGCACTGCAAATGCAGCGCGGGAGGGGGGGATCGCGGAATGCCTAGAATTGGAATTCCCTCCTCTGAGAATGAGCTAATGAAAGAAACCCTGCACATGTTGACAGATTCTGGAAGAGGCAGAGAGGCCTCTGATTTGATCTGAGAGAGACTGGAATGGAAGCCAAGGAGAACAGCTGGCAGCTGCACTTAGAAGGCACACGTAGCTGATGTTGCTTGCAGGAGCATGCCACCTAAATCCATCCAATGTGCAAACCTCTATATTTGCAAACGAAGCAAATATTACGAAGACACCACACACTTCCAAAGATTTCTCCTCCAAGCAGGAGTCAATCATAGGCATGTCTACTCAGAAGCAAGAATCTAGGGAACAGCATGCCCCATTCCAGGGAGTAGGGCATGAGCAAATTACCATCATCATCTTAGTTTGTATGACAGATAAAGACTTGGTTAAAGGTCTGTATTAGAGGATTAGTGATTCTTTAATTAAATCAACATTTATCTGGTTAAAAAGACTAGGTCAACTAAAAGCAGGTATTTCTTTGACATTTCCCCTCTACCTGTGGCGGGCTTCTTCAGAAGCCAACAGAGCCCCCTGAACAATACCACGTTTGATTCTCCTGGAATTCCAGAAGACACAGGCAGCTGGTAGATCTACCGGCTGTGATCACATGGAAATGCTGATTTTATAAGCAAAGCCTCCATGAAAGGGCTACACATGCAGCTTCCCTTGAGGGGAGTAAGTGGGTAAAATTGGGATTTGGTGGAAGATTCTTTATTCCATACACCCCTACGCAACTGAAGACTTATTATCATGCCTGGAAACAGGCATAAGTAGTGAGGTGGCCAAGTTTGCGGATGGCACAAAACTTTTCCAGGTGGGGAAAACCAGAAGGGATTGTGAAGAGCTCTAGAAGGATCTCTTCAATTTGGGGGAATGGGCAGCCAAATGGCAGATGTGTTTCAATGCAGACAAGTGTAAAGTAATGCACATTGGGGCAAAAAATCAAAACTTCACATACTGTATAGGCTAATTGGTTCTGAGCTGTCTGTGACAGAGATCTTGGGGTGCTTGGTGGACAATTCAATGAAGGTATCGACCCAGTGTGCGGCAGCAATTAAGAAGGCCAATTCCATGCTTGGGGTAATTAAAAAAGGGGTTGAGAATAAAACAGCCAATATTATCATGCCACTGTACAAATCGATGGTAAGACCACATCTAGAGTATTGTGAACAGTTCTGGTCACCACATCTCAAAAAGGACATAGTGGAGCTGGAAAAGGTGCAGAAGAGAGCGACAAAAATTATTACAGGGCTGGGGCATCTCTCTTATGAAGAAAGAATGCAATGTTTGGGGCTCTTCAGTCTGGAAAAAAGGCACCTGAGGGGGGACATGATTGAGACATACAAAATCATGCACAGGAGGGATAGAGTTGATAGAGGGATGTTCTTTTCCCTCTCTCACAATACCAGAACCAGGGGACATCCACTGAAATTGAGTGTTGGGAGAGTTAAAACAGATAAAAGGAAATACGTTTTTACCTGGCGGGTAATTAAGCTATGGAACTCCTTGCCACAGGAGGTGGTGATGGCATCTGGCCTAGATAACTTTAAAAGGGGGCTGGACAGATTTCTGGAGAAAAAGTCCATTGTGGGCTGTATGCCATGATGGGTGGTGCAACCTTCTTACATTAATAGTAGGCTACTTCAGAATGCCAGGTGCAAGGGAGTGGCCACAGGATACAAGCATCTTGTTGTCTACTGAGCTCCCTTAAGCACCTGGTGGGCCACTGTGAGATACAGGAAGCTGGGCTAGATGGGCCTTTGGCCTGATCCAGCAGGGCTCTTCTTATGTTCATTCCACAACAGGACAATTTCTTTATTATGATGTCACAACCATCAAACTGAAAGAGGACAAGAGGCATACCTCAATGGAACAGAATGAATTTGGCACGCAGAAGGTTCCAGGTTCCATCCCAAGCATCTCCAGATAGGTCTGGAAAAGATCCCTATCTGAAACCCTGGAGAGCTAATACCGCAGGCACAACTGAGCTAGATGGACCTGAATAGTCTGACTCACTTCAAAGCTTCTGAGGATCATGCAGGGATACATGGATACAGATACAGCTTACTTACTCGGCAATGGATGACCACCACATGCTGAGAGTCACTGTTCAACCAGGATTCCATGGTCTTGCATATGGTGCAGACCTTATTAAGTGGTGGGGCATGCAGATCAGGCCAGCCCACATCCATAATCTGGAATGAAGGACAGTCATGTTGTGCATATATATTATATATATATATAATTTTTTAAAAAACATGGATGATATTTGTGACAAACAGGTGACCCAGACCTGGCTATGAGAAGCCTTTTTACAGAAAGAAACAGAGGCTGTCCTGTTTGTTGCTCATGAACAGGCGCTTCAGACTAATGTGATGAAGACCAGGATCCAGGGTACCACCAACAATAGCCTGTGTTGACTTTGTAAAAGATGGGATGAAACCGTTAACCACCTTATATGTGAATGTCCCAAAATCGCTAATATGGATTACAAAAAATGACATGATGTGTTGCAAGACTCATACACTGGGCCTTATGCCAGAAATATGGATTTGACACATCGGAAAAAACATGGCAACATCAGCCTGTAAAGGTCCTGGCAAGTCAGAAAGTCAAGATCTTGTGGGACTTTAGGATTCAAACAGATGGCAGCAAATACACCTGACACCTAAACAGTGTTGCAGCAAATACACCTGGTATCACACTAATCGACAATGACACCCGACTTATTGTGATGCTTATTGATGTTGCCATCCCGGTCCCATGGGAGATCACCGGGTAGTTGAAAAGGAAACTGAAAAGATCGACAAGTATTATGAACTGTGCCTCAAAACTGCTCGACTGTGGCTTAGGCATACAAAAGTGCTGCCTATCATCACTGGCGCACTAGGAACAATGTCCCCGAACTTTGATAAATATTTTAAACTAGAAGTGCCAGCAATAACACCTACTGAGCTACAATGGACTGCTATCATTGGAACTGCTCTGATTCTTCGCCGATACCTGCAAGATTCTTAGGTCTTTGGTTGAGACCTGACCCTCGCAGACAACGCCAGCTGGTGATTTTTCGGACTTAATTTTTGTGTTCTAACACCGTATGTCATTAGCTGTGTATCTTTTTTAAAAAGAATAAAGTCTCTCTACCTCTATCTCTAACTATTAACAGGGACAGAAATTCAAAAGATTCAAAAGAAAAGCGCACTGGAGCTTTTCAACCTCCTCCTTCCAGTGCTCATCCCTTATCCGTGTCTCCCAAAAAGCTGCCCTCTCCAGAATATCATTCCATGATCTTAAAGAGGGGGAAAAACACTGGCAAGCTACTCCTCTGCACGCACACAGGCCTCTTTGAATCCAGCCATATAGAATCTAGGCTCTAACAGCAAACAATCCCCTAACATTAGACACCCGGGTTACAAAGAACAATGGCAAGATTTCCTTATTCAAAAGATTCTTTTGTTTTCTGTCTTGCAGTCTTAATAAACGTAGTCTCAGTAAAAGACATTAACGAACACATAAAATCTCTTCAGACTTCAGGGGATTTGTTAATGCTTTGCATCACTAACATCATTCAATGCAAAGGGACAAGGGAGGCATGTCCTAGATGAGGTCACTGACAGAGAAAAGGTGTTCCCAAGCTGTACAACTCCAAAATGGCTATTCAAGCCCTGAAAACTCTCCATCCCAAATGGGAGAAACATTATAAATGAAACCACTTGCAAGGGGGAGGGGAAAACCCATGACCAACAATTTTCACAGAACTAACTCCTGGCCAGCTAGAATTTCAAAACTGCTCAAAATGCCACAAGGAAACTTAGACACAAACATTAAAATATAAGACTGAAACACATGCTCCCCCTCCTGTGGGCAACGGGTTCTCCAGAGAGAGCCTATTAAGCCATCTGCCCTATCCTCAGCATCAGTTTCTGCAGCACTGCAACATACCAGGCAACTTGCAATACTGCCCAGCCTTCCCCTGCTTCCGCCACTCTTTCTTTTCCAGGCCTGGGGTTACAATCAACCCCAACCAAGAGCACAAATGGGCTGGGGGCCCAGAGAGAAGGGACCACTGCCTCAGATTATCAGGAATGGCTGAGAGCATTCCAGCCCATGAACCACTACAGCAGGTTCCCAAGCAGGTTCTCTTGAGCGTGCACAAGGTTTTGCACTGCACAGGAGGAACTGAGAGCCAGGATGGTGAAGTGTTTCAGGACTTGGATTTAGACCAGGAAGAGCCAAGTCCAAGTCCCTGCTCAGTCATGAGGCTTCCTGGGTGACTTGGGGCAGTCACTCTCTCTCAGCCTAGCCTACCTCATAAGGTTGTTGTCACAACGAAGGAGAGGCGGAACTGTGTACACCACACTGAGCTCCTTTGGAGGAAGGGCGGAAAATGTGAAAAATAAAGAACATTAGTCTTCCCAACTTTTCAGAGTCTAAAAAAAGATGTACAATCTTTTTTTAGACTCTGAAAAGTTGGGAAGACTAATGTAAAAGTTAAAATGAGCCCTCACTATAAAACTAAACAAATTATTTTGGTGTCACTCTGTTTGAATTAACATGTCAAACTGGAATATTAATACTTACAATTCTGAAGTACAAGATGGGGGGGAGGATTTGAAAACACATTTTGTTATGTTAGACGCTATTAAATAAGTCAGTGCAAACCTTTCACAGATTTGTAAAACTTAGAGACAAAGAATCCTAGCAGGTAGAAAAAAATAAATGCTCAACCATTTGAATGAAGCATCAAAATTAGTTTTGCATTGATTTTTATTGAATTTTGGTCTCATGACCAAAGCTTACCTGAACAGAGGAAGCTGAATACATGCTTTAAAACAGATTACAGACATCACTAAAATATAAGGTTGGGACACTTCAAAATGTTGCTTATTTTTGACTAAAAGGACAATTTAGAAAATTTGTCCCACAAGTTCAACATCTGAATAGTGGGTAGTCATTCTCCATTCCCTGCAAGGCACATATAAAGGTTAATATATTCTGGGAGGGCTCCACAGGTCATGTGTGGAGGTCCAATTTACACAGCTCTTACTCCTCCAGAAAAGAAGGGGGCACTGAAGTCATTTGGTCATGGATATGGCCTGCACACAGACATTATCTTTTTGTATGCAGAGTGGAGCATGGGACGCTTGAGACTCAAAGCACCTGCAGGGAATCCTCAGGGAAATGGATGTACGAGGAAAGAAGATGGCTAGGCCATTCCATAATTGCTATGCTACAGCACACATAGAGGTTTGTGCCATTTAAGGGCACCCTTAATTCTTTTCTACTGTTTGTGCAAAGTGATGTAGTATAATTTCTTAGGAAGAAATTCCTGACTGTCAGGGTGGTTCAACAGTGGAACAGATTGCTGAGGGAGGCGGCGGATTCTCCCTCACTGGAGACCTTCAAGCAGAGGCTCAACAGGCACCTGCTAGAGATGCTCTAGGAGGATTTCATGCTACAGGCAAGAGGTTAGGCTAGATGACTTTGTCGATCCCTTCCAACTCTATGTTTCTATAACATGGAACAATACCATTACCTTTGGGTTAAGCTTGGCAAGATCATATCTCTTTTCAGAAAGGTTCAATACCTGTTTCAGAAAAAGAAGGGAAAACAAATAGGATTTTAAATATTGTAATGTATACAGCAAATCCTCACTTAAAGCTCACTTCATTTTGTTATGAAGCTGAAGTAAAAAAAAACCTGATTCCTGCATCTGTGAGGAGTTTGCACAATCTCCCCACGTCTCTGAATTTTTTACAGCCCCCAAAAACTCACATTTATTTCAGTGTTTGATATTAGAAGTGTTGTGTATCTTTAGAAGTTGAGTGATGTTTTTGGGACCAGAAATATGCTGTAGGAACATAATACTTGTTTCCAAATATCAAGTAGCCTACAGAAAAATTGGTTTTATTATTCGTCATGTCGTTTTAAATTGCAATTTCCAATAACCTATCTACAACCTTAAGTGGGGACTTGATGCATTTTAAATAACTACATTCAACGTACGTCATAATGAAGTTCTACAAAGATGGCAGAATCCTAAGAGGTTAAGGGCTTCAGGGGCACAAATGATAAATGAAGCATAATAAGCTTCATGTCTGCACTATTTCAAACTTATTTCCTCCTGTGATTTTGACGAAGTGCAAAGGAATTATGCTGGGATGACTGCAAGATTTGTTTTTACAAAAGAGATTTCAGCACAATCCCAGCAAAGATAGTTAAGACAAATTTATTTCAATAGGAAAAGCATATGCATCTCCCTTTGAAATCAATGAAACTGTCAAATGTTTGTTTCTGGCTGGGCTGTGCCCAAACAAAGTCTTGGGTTCTCTTTTCTCTGTTTCTTTTGTTTGCTTCAACTCAAGCTAATAAATTCCAAAAGTCTGAAGCTTCCTTTTTCACCCTGTACTAGGTGGAATAGGTTAAGAATTCAAGCTATGCAAAGTTTCATTTATAAGATGTTGTGAAGCTGAGTACTAGGTCACTGATTTCAGTGAAGTTTGCTTCCAGAAAAGTGTTCCAAGGATGGTGGCGCAACATTTGGATTTGGTTCACTTTCAGTCCTAAAGGAGACAAAGCTGGATGTCATAAACATATTGAGGACATCCAACCTCACAACACGTATCAACTTTCCCCCTAACACACCTGTTGATCAGGAGGATGGTGGGAATGGAACCTTGTGGGTCCCACACAGATGATGTACTATGAGGAATGTTATCTATTAGGAACTAGGAGAGTCATTCAGGAGCAGTCTGCCTGATGACAGCTGCATTACTCATGATTTGTTATAAATAGTACAAAAGGCCACAAAAAGATCTGGCAGGTTCCACAAGATGCATGCAGATAAACGTCCTTTATTGCTTCCAGGTTGAAAAAGGAGCAATAGATAATGTTTATATGGCGACCCAAGAGAAAACACCTGTAATTCTCTTATTTCTGTCTTTCATTTTTAAGGCATGGTGAGTTCATCTGCAAAACCACAACTACTGCGAGTTAAAGTACAGTAGCCCTTGGTCTCTGTAAGCTGAGGTTGAGGAAGGAAGAATTGCTTTGGCTACCAGTATGTTTGGCTTGTTTACCTGTCTCCCCCCCCCCCCAATGTAAATAAGTGACAATTCCTACTGGACTATTTTCGTAACTCAACAAGAGTAATCTGTAGCTGATGAAACTGACTTGGGATGATCCAAAGAGCGTCCCCAGTACAGCTGTGGACTACCCATGGACAATGCAGCTTCTTGCCATGGACAATACTCTGAGCTCTTTAACCATTTCCCCTGAGGCTTGAAGATTTTGAAAAATGAAATGATAACACTATGTCCTGGGACAGTTTCAGTCACTACATACCAGCAAGTCCTGGTTTGCCGTCAAGACCACGCTTGACAGTGAGCAATGCTCAATTGTGGCTTCTGGATGAATATACCTGGATGGCACACGTTTCTGTTGCATTCATGATTTACATTTGTAGGAACAGTTGGCCCTCGTTATCCATAGGGGTATCGAGCAGATATTCAAATCAGCAGTTTAGCTCACTTAACAACCCCCCCCCCAAGCACAACCCAATCCCTATTTCAGGCAAAAAAAACCCACAACTTCTTTTCCCCCAAGAAACCAGAAGTGTCATTCTTATGCCCTTATAAGGCATTCTAGGCCTCCTTCTAGGCTTTTCCGGGCCTCAGAATGCCTTATAAGGGCATAAAAGGTCACTTCTCGTTTCCCCTGAGAAACTAGAAGTTGTGGGGGTTTTTTTTTTGCCTAAAACAGGCATTCTGAGGATCAGAAAGGTCCTCCTCAGCCCTCAGATGTGACCGGAGCATGGGTCCAGGAGCAGGTTCAGAACCTGCGGATGATCAAATCCGTGGATAACAAGGGCCCATGTATATGTCTAGAACATCTTTAGTGTACCTCTAACAATGTCACGTATGAATAGGGCCCATGACTTAACAGACCAGAATGAGTAAGTAAACAAGCCAGTGCAGTCACAGGAAATGCATGTCTTTACCAGATAGTTGTCCCCATGTTTGGATTTAAGCATTCGAGTTACATCCTGGAGATTGTTCAGATAAGTTTCCTCAGAGCAGCTGGCTGGGAAGGATACAGCGATGATTCGCTCAGTGATGTAAGTCAGGTCTAGTTCATAACCTTCCTCCATAATGTGATCAAAGTCTGCACTTCTGCAGAGGATAGGACATGACAGTTTGGGAGGAAGATAATTGGAGGGGGAAAATAGAGAGTTAATGAGCAGAAGTTATCTCAGACTAAAAACAAGGGGTTCAGCCAATATTTACTGTTTCAGATACTTTCAATTCAAATTCCAGTTCACAACCCAATGAAAAAGTGTATTCATAGTCCATTAACCAACTTGGCAGTCAACCAACAAAAAGTTCAGCACTCTGCTCCATACAAAATCAACAAGCAACAGCATTAACTTCAGGTGGCATTCTGCCATGACATTGGCCTCACTCCTAATCCTAGCAGGAAAAACCAAGAATGTCATTTTTAACCCTGTCCTCCTTTTAAGGTTATCAGGATGGCATAGATACTTTCCTTTTCCCCAACACTCCATGTTATCCTGACAATCTTGTAAAAAAAACTTAGGCAGAAACTGAGCAAAGATTATCGAATGAACTTCAAAGATTATCTCAAAGCTTTATCCAGTGAACTTTATGTTTAAAACATGGACTTGAACTCAGGTCTCCTTAGCAATCAAATCCGACTTTCCAATCACTGTACAGCACTGGTTCCTGAGTTACCTAGGATACTCTTACTGGGCTGTGCTACTTCAGTTAAAGGTGGCTAGTGGAATGCTCCCCTATAAAAAATAAAAAAAATATGCCTTGCACATAGAAAACTAATCCATCTAAAAAAAGGCTAAGTTACAGCCTTCTCCATACGAACATGGCTGCTATTTTTGACAATATGGGGGAAGCATTCAAATACGCAATACATTACCCCCCCCCCAACCTAACATGACACAGGCCAAGACAAGATGTGCGCCACATTAAATCATGTCACTCTGACCCAAGAGAAAAACCAGGTCAGTTCACAGAACCAGCTGAAGTGTCAAGAATACATTGTTCAAGATGGTGCCAACGTTTTGAAAAAGGTCACATTCAAAATGGATTTCAGGGTTCTTTCCAAGGAGAAACATCTGAGAATTTTCATGGAAGCCAAATTACAGTCAGTTCTTATACAGGAATTCACTTATCTGCAAGGGGCAGAATAGTCTGTGACTCTGTTCTCATTATCTACTACTCATTATGTCAGTGCAGTCTCGGTGGGGGGCACAGTTACCAGCTGGCAAGTGGGGGTGAGGTTGCAGGAGGAAGAGGAGATGGGATAGTGGCTTCATTGCAAGAAGAAGGCAGTGTTGGCATTGTGCAAGGGGGAGAGGTAGAATACACAGTATACAACTGATGGAGGACAGGTTGCAGTAATTGCATCCAGCAAATTATACTCCTTGTTTTTTAGAAAAAAGTTCTTTGATGCAGAAAACTGACCAAATCCAAACAGGCATTGGTATTGGCATTGTACAAACTTGCGTCCTCTTTCAGATTTGCCCCATGATTCCAGGGACTCCAGCTGAACCTTCACAACCCTGGCGATGATGTGAAGCCAATGATGTCTCTGGAAGGCTACCTGAGGGCTGCTCTGGGACTGGGGCAAGCTCAGGGAAGGAGCCAAGAGACAGGTGGAGGAGGAGGAAGAATGAAGCAGCCCCCTCCTCACTGCTGACCTCTAAGGGCCCATTGTTGGGCCAGCAACCTTCAACAAGTTGATGGATAGCCAGCTCAGAGGAGGAAGCATCAGATGATAGAGCGATTGATAGGTCCTTGCTATCACCCAGCCCCACAGACTAAGATTTTGTTTCATAAAGTTCATAGAGTGTATAGTGAAGAAGGTCCCCTGGAACCTAACCCCATTTTCCCCATAGGCTCAGTGATTCAGTATCCCCAAATATGGTATCCATTAGGTTTTTCAGGAACCCAGCCTTAGCGAACAAGAACTGACTGTAGTTTATATACAAGTGATATTTCTCAGGGAGCCTCTACACATCCCTAAAGAACTGACTTATTTTACCCCGAGTGGACTAAACACACACACACACACACACACACACACACACACACACACACACACACCCAGGTATTTAATAGATTGACAGTAAAGAGAAAGCTGTCCTTAACTATACTTGTCTGCTGTTATTGAACTTATCTCACTAGAAGAACAGTATCTGATAAGCTTCTGATAAAGCTCAGAACCCCCTGGAGATTATGGTGAAACACACAGCCCTAGAGTCATTGTCTCCATGTTAGAAGATAGGATTTAACATGAACCGAATCTGAAACCTCATTTCAACTGTGATTATTGGCCCCGAATTATCTTTGGAAGAAACAGCCAGCAGGCACAAGGTTTAAAGACCAATGCAGTCCCATATTCTGACTTTTCAGTAGAAGTTGAAAACTGTTTTATATTAACTCCCGATGGCTTTTAACACTGTACTGTAATATGCTGCTATTTCATGCTATTTGGTTTAAGGATCTGATGGCCTGCTTTAATTGTCTTAACACTTTATAATTGCCTCTTTTATGTAAACTGCTTTGGAATGTCTTCACTGCTGAAAACAGAAATATTTGGAGCAGAAATATTTGAAATAAATACATACAAATCAACAGTGGAAACAAAGCCTCCTTAAATGCAATTGTGTCGCGGTTGCAAGTTGTTTGTGGCAATGACTCAGTAAACAGATCTGGACATTTTCAGTCCACCATAAGTCTTTCCCCTCCTTGGAAACTAGTTTGCAGTGGCATGATGAAAATCACTGTACCAACACACATTCAAGCCACTTTTCAATTAAAGCAGCCCAAAATGCCTCCTCTTCCTGGGTTGTACAGAAAGCCTCAATGCATCTGACATATGATAAAATTGTATTATTTCTTCCCTTCGCTTTTCCGCAAAGACAAGCAACGTACAAAAAATGACACAAAAATTAAACATGGGAATCAATGATTGGCCAGGCAAATTCTGTTTTCCTAGACAGAGGAGCAGGAATTCGTTCTTACTGCCTGTGTCAACAAGAGGATGTGGAATGAATGGCTGTCTTTATTGTGGTAGAATTCAAAATTACTCTTTTATTTATGTTTTTCAGTCACAAGAATTCTAAATTTGAATGCAACCTTCAAACAGACATGTAAACCTCTCTCTTTCTCATATGAACAACATTTGAAATACTCACTCAGATAGTTTGTCACAACAGAAAGACGAGCTTTTCAAAAAACTGTTGGAAGTCTAAAAAAAACAAAAACAAAGGAGCAATTAGCTTTTTTTCCTATATGCTTGAAGGCAATTTCAAAATATCTGGGATAGTACATTTCAACAAACAAGACTGAAATCACAGATCTGAACAAGTGAATACCTTCACTCAAACATACCACCATGCCTTTGATGCAGGACCAGCCCAGCCACAAGGCAACATAACAGTCTGACGCAGTCGTTTGGAGCAGCACCCTTGGAGGGGCAGTAAACGGACAAGGCCCCCGCTCCTGCCTATCTGTCCAAGACCCTCTCCAGCCTGCCACTCCACTGAGGGCTTCACTCCTCTTCCAATGTGCTGAGAGCAAATACGGGAAGTTGCCCGGCTCATACCCACACATCTTGCCCCTCATCTATGGGAACATGACCGCATGCAAGAACAACAACCGGATGGGATCCAGGAGGCTTTGGAGGCCTCTCAGCTGAACAGCTATTTGGAACAGCAAAAACTTTCAGTGCCTCTAAGTTTAGATAAAAGACATGAATGAATGAACCTTGACAATTAGAAAATAGCATGCAGTCAGATGCAGATAATCATGGTGGATCACACACACACACGCACGCACACTTTATTGTGCAACAAGAATGGAATATCTGAACCAGATATTTATATTAAAATTAATAAAAATTCTTTTTTAAAAAAGAATGAAATATCTGCACATACCACAATAATTGGTCAAAGCCACCTTCTCACAGGTTGCACGTACTGTACATTTCCACATGGAACTCACTTCCGTGCGAGAAGTCTGAATTATTTAAAGCTGCCTTATTACTTTAGGGAATTGCAGTCCCTGAGTCCATCTGTGTAATTCTCTACCTCTACTGCACCATGCTCAACTGGAGGGACCAAAGTCTGGGCTTCATATAAAGAAGTTCCTTATTACTATACTGCAGAAGACAAATGTTCTTAAAGCGTATGTACCAAGTCACACCAAGCAAACTAGATTTGTCTTATTTTCTTAGTTACTTTGTCAGGCCCAATCAGAGTCTGTGGTCACAATTTAGCAGCTAAGATTCCTGAGCCATTCAAGATGTGTGGTGCCACTTACAAAAATCATTGTGAAAATGCTTTTTAATACAAAAATTGAAATATCTAGAGGGAGGGCCAGTATGTTGCTCACAGGTCATCAGTGTGCCTTCCTTTCCATGCAGATTATCTAGAATCTACTGGTACTGTGCCCCATAAGGGCTAATCATGTCTTCTTGCCCCATCATCGCCCCAGATGAGCATTCTGCATAGTCTGTGAAAGAGCATATACATGTGCTACAAACACATTCACTAATTAAAATATTGGGCAGGCATTGATTCTGCGGTCATTTTGCCACCCCTAAAATAAACTGGTACAGCTCTCCTTTTTGTAGCATCCTCTAGTCTCAGTTGGGCACCTCCCATTTCTCGATTCAGGAAAGACATAGTGGAAGCCGTAGAGGTCCTGTCTGCCTGTTCTTGTGGGTGGGATTTTGAGACCAGTTTAACCTACAATAATTTATTTGTACTGTTCTTTTCTTTTGGGGTAGTGGGCCATACAATAAATCATGATTTCAAATATCCTAGGTGGGCTTCTGTTGGAACTAGGATATTTGAAATCTTGATTTGCCCTGGCAAAGAGGCACTTTAAAAAAAGGGGTGCTTCTCTTATAGTAACTGCCCCTCCTTACCCCAGAACAGGGTCTACTTTTGTGGCTGTTTGCTGGTATTCCTCTGCGTCATTTTAGATTATATGCCCTTTTGGTACAGGGGGCCATTTAAGTATTTGATTTTGTCTGTAAATCACTTTGTGAGCTTGTTTGTTGAGAAGGGTACAGTCAATCCTCATTATATATGACCTCAGTATATGCAACCTCGCCTATCCATGAGGAGCTGTTTGGTGACTTGCCCTCACTTCCCATGACCTCTTCCTCCATACAAGGAAAACAAGCCCCAGGGACCCTCTCTTATCAAAAGAAATCTCCAAAGCAAGAGAAAGAAGCACTGGCAGCCAGCCAATTCCTATACCTGATCCACTAATAGCCAAGGGAGCCATTGCAAATTTCAAACCACAATGTGTGAACAAAAGCAAAGAGGAAAGAAGGCAGTTCAGACCTCCCTTCGTCTCTCTTTCCATTTCTTCCCTCCTCCCGTTTGTTCTTTGTAGTCATCCTTGGACTTGCTGCTAGAGCCCTTGCTTCCTTGAACCTCTCTGGGTTTTTCTGTCCTGCAGAATCTTTTTAGAGAGTCTTTCTTTGAAAGATTCCTCCTGTAATTTTGCTATTTCAGGTGAGAGCCAATTGTATTATGACTGCTTCTCAGTGTTGTGTTTCACTTTGGGGGAGCTTGGAAAACCTAACTATGTTTTTACCTGTACTGGGAGAGAAAACATTAATCTGCTCATTTTCTATGGGGTTTTTAAAAAACCAATTTGGTGTTATCCTATTATGGCAAGTAGGGTGCCTGCAATGCACTGTAATTTAAAAAAAAATCTGCTTGGAAAACCAAGCAATGCTTCCTCTGAATTCATTTTTTCTGTGCTGTCCTGCACCTTCATCTGCTCATTTTCTGTGGGGTTTTTTTCTTAAAATATAGAATAGAATAACATAGGATATTACAAAGTATATGCAATACAACAACAATGTAAGTACTGTATTACAATAGATTTAAATTCATAATGTCCACAGAGTGTATTGTGAAGAGGGTCCCCTTGCACCTAACCCCATAATTCCCATAGACTCAATGATTCAGTTTCTGCTAACTCGGTATCCACTAGGTTTTCCAAGAACCTAACCCTAGCAGATAACTAGGACTGGCGGAATAGTAGTATTAATAATAACAATAATAACAATAATAACAATAATAATAATAGTAAGGGCCCAAGCCTACCCAACATTCCAGTGCTGATGCAGCTGTGCCAATGGGGCATATGCTGCATCCTGCAGTGGAGGATCAGTCATAGAGGCCTCCTCAACCAAAGACAACCTTTGTTCCTTAACTATGTTAACTATGGGCTGCACTGCAGCTGCATCAGTCCTGGAAAGTTGGATAGGATTCGGCCCTAAATGTTGTAAACCAGAGTTCTAATTTTATTAATGTTCCAACTCTCTTAAAAACCTAAGAGAACTTTTCTAGAAATACACTTCTTTGAAAGTTACAAATCTAAAATTTGTTTATATGCACGTTTATATAAATTTAACTGATCAGTCAGTTAATTAGGCATACTTAAATCTTTGCCAGAATAACAGAGCAATCCTACACACACACCCCTTGCATTGGCCCTGCTGTGTCGTGAACATGCCATAAAGCACGAGTGTGCCAGCACAAGAATCACTGAGCTGACGGAGGCTGCTGTGTTAGCCCATCACTGCAGCCACGACTGAGGGGTGGGTCGGACTGAGGTGGGAGAGGACGTTCATTGGTGGCCCAGGGTGGGGGTGTAGTCTGGATGCTGCAGTTAGTTCCAAATCCCTAACCCTGAACCGCTGCAACATGCTCAGACTTGCACCTTCTAAATAGCAGGCACAGATCTGATCAGCTTCAACAGGGCAGCTGGCACATATCCCAGGGTAAGGGGACAAATGTGCCTTTGCCTCTTGGAGGCTCCAGCCAGCCCCCAACCTACATTGGATACAGCGCAGGCCAATTGGCCTGCCTGTTCCAGCACAGGTTAGGATTGTGCCCTAAGTGTCTCTTTTTATGTTTAAAACCTCATTTAAAATAGTTTTAATTTGCATTATAGGCATGCACTGGTATCCACTGGGGTTCCGTTCCGGACCCCAACCTGAATACCTGAAACCGTGGATACTGGGGGTGCCTTTTAAAAAATAGGCAAATACCGTGATTTTGCAGCAACAAATTAAAAGGTAAAAAAAAAAAAAGACTTGTTGAATGTTCCTCTATCTTTTTAATAGGCATCCCAGTATCCAAGGATAGCTGAAACTGTGGATACCAAATCAGTGGAGAGCAGGGCATGCCAGCATTTCCTTGATTCAAGAACGTCTTCTGCAGTGCATATTTGTTAAATACTGTACTCATAAGCTCTCTCTCTCTCTCTCTCTCTCTCTCTCTCTCTCTCTCTCTCTCTCTCACACACACACACACACACACACACACACACACAGAGAGAGAGAGAGAGAGAGCGAGAGCGAGAGCGAGAGCAAGAGCAAGAGCAAGAGCAAGAGAGGCAGGCCAATCCTATCTTGGGCTGGAGCTGGCAGGCCGGCCAGCCTGCACTGCATCCTAGCCAAATTAGAAGACAGCAACAGCTTAGCATGGGGCAACGGGACAACCATCACCTTGTCCTGTAGTAAACCGCAGGCAGCCAGATAGGGCTGTGGAGACCTGCACCCTTAGCTATTTAACTGGCTCAAGTCCAAGCAGGCTGCAATGGCCCGAACTGGGGCCAAGCGACCCTAGGCCAAGGGTTCAGATCTGGCCACCCCTCCCCAGGCCATCCCGCCTGCTGGAACTTTCACCCTCTGCACTCCTTGCCCCATTCCGCCTCTTCCCTGCCTTCCCTCGCCCAGAAAAGCCCCCATGCTGGCTGAACTCAGCTGGTGCAGCTTACTTGCCGCTTCCCCAGCATCCGTGGGTTGATGCTACTGCCTGCATTGGCACAGTTGTGCCTTATGGCATATTTGCAACCACATTGGCTGATGTACGAGACTTCTGTCAGCCCAACAGTGCATTAGGATTGCTCGCTCTTGCATTCTCTCTCTCTCTCACTCACTCTCTCACTCACTCAAGGCAGGAACCCTGAGCCATTACTGGTTATGCATTTGGCCCATAAGAAGTCAAGTATATTGAATGGTTAAATTTGGCGTGGAATGGTTACATTGACCAAGGAAACCCCCGTGTGTGTTCGGGGAAGGCCAAGTGGAAATATGGTTGGTGTTACGCGTCCTGTAGATGGTGAAGACTAAGGAGCTGAGCCACAGGAGTCACTGAAAAGGAGGGTTTTATGGAGGGAGGTGGACCTATGTAGATGCTCTGGGAGAGGTTCAGGACAGCATAATGGACAGCAAGGAAGATCTGGGGCTTCCTTTTCACTTCTGTGATTAATTCACAGTCCAGAGCAACTGGCTAGAAAGATCCTTCAGGCTTGGAAAGCCACTGCCATGCCTTCACGTGCTTGCAGTGCCACGGATTTTCTTTGCCACCTGCAGTTTGTGTGCTTAGCGTATTTTTTTCCATGCAAGGGTGGGATGAGAGCTCTCCATTCTGCATTGTTTTAAAGTTCACAGACAAATATTTTGGTTTTTTCTGCTATTTCCAACCCTGGGAAGAAACGCTCAGTAAACGATGAGGTCACCAACTTCCAGTCAATTAAGCATGCAGTGCACTTTCTTTCCTTTTCATCCGCCCTCTTGACCTGAACCACACATATCCAGCTACATAGAAAGAAGTATTTCCTCCTAAGCTTCTCCAGCTGAATGAACAGTTACAAAGGCTGCCTCTGAATGCAACAACAAGAAAAATAATTCACAAGATAATCTCTGCAACATAATTACAAGCTATTTTCCATTGTTAGTTGAGAGCTGTTTGCTTCCTTGTACCACGTTTGAAAACTTCTGAGGTTTTCTTGTTTGCTCTAGTTGCTTATTAGACAAACGAAGGTCAAACTCACTCCTCCACCCCTTTTGTACATAGGCAAAACCAGAAAATTAAAGGAGTAGGTCCTTATATTTCAAACACAGTTCATTCCATCTTCAGAGTGAGATCTCCAGGATTTGGAGAGATCCTGTGGATTGGCAAGGCATTCTTGATGGGCCCCATTCATTTGAAAGAAGTGAAGCCTACACATTGTCTTTGCTGCTTGTTACCTTCTTCAATGATCCATGCAAAACGCAACAAACCAATGTGATTACAGATACTTTTCAGGGAGCTAAATCTGTGGACCGCTAGGAAACTGTATGAGCATACTTTTATAAGCTCGCCCTTTCCCCCAAGCAGTTCCAAAGGCACAGTGCTACCCAGGCTCTTTCTTTACAAACATACAGGTTGAGCACTGGATGGAACTTTTAAAGCAGTAACAGGTAACATCAATTTCCCTAGAGGTTTTGCACCCAAGATCTTTGGCTCTTGGTTTATTGCCACTCAGCTTCTCCACTTTAGTCCCTGTTTCAAATCAAATCAATTCTTTCTGTCCCACCTAGAAGTTGTTAGAACATGATCTGTGTGTCACATTGACAAACTAAGGGAGGGAAAAGACTCACTTTACACCTCAGCTGCTTCCATCAGATAGCTACTACAGGAGGGTATTGCAAGCAATTCAATTTCAATAAGCTTTATTGGCATAAACAAGAGAAAGTCCAGAGGCAACAGTATATAAACTGGTTATAAGGAAAGGGTAAGAAAAGAAGAGCGTAAAATTGGAAGGATTATAGTGTAAGAGTTAATTTCAGAATTTCAGCTAGGAAACCAGCCAGATGCGGTGATAGGGGGATAACAATCAGACAATAAAATAGGGAAGGAGTCTGCGAAGGAGGTAGAAAAAGAAGCCAAGGTTCAAGATAGATATTGCGGAAATTTTGATGAGATGGACAGCGAAGAATAATATGATCCAAAGTATCCGGGGCGAGATGGCAGAAGAGACATAGTCTTTGGTCACGGGGTACTTTGGAAAACCGGCCAAAGTGATTTGCCGAGGGGAAAATATTTAGGCGAGCGAGCATAAAGGCTCTTCGCTAAGATGGATTAATTAGTTGAGCAAAATAATTAAAAGCGCAGCCCCCTGAAGGAGAAAGGCCAAAGAATTTAGGGGAGCAAGTAGGATTAAGATTCTCAGTCAATTGGGCTAATTCAGTTTGCCAAAGCTTAAGTTTGATATGGTGGTGAGCTCTTGAAAGACAGGTATCCACTAGTGACTCAATGGATAGACCAAGGGATGTAAGTTTGGATTCGAGGAACGGAATAAAAGGGCAGGTCCTCTTATGCGTTAAGAATTGGTTGGGGAACAGAAAGCAGAGGTTGGGGTCAATGGGCAATTTTCACAATGGTGAAACGTCTGTGTGCTGCTCTCTGACTCTGAGAGTGGTCCAAATGTGCTTTATGGTGGCCCTTGTGCCAGCCAAATTTTGCTGTCTTAACTGTGCCAGCCTAACGTCAGGTTAGGACTGCACCCACAGTAACACAGCTGGGGGGGGGATACAGTAGGTTCTGCAGGCATGTGTAATCAGCCCCTCCCACTCACCACATGAGCCATTCTGGGCAGCAACAGCAACACACAGCACTCGCTGAACCAAATGGGATCTCCTGCATGTTGCCATTGCTGCCCAGAATGGCTCTGACCCACAAGTGGGAGAGGCAGCTTACATGGTGCTTTGCAGTGCCTGCAGTACTTACAGTCTTGCCCCCCGCTAGCTATGTTACTGACCAGACATTAGAACATCTCCCAGTTTTGTTCTTTTAAGCAGCATCTGAAAACTTGCACATTGACTGAACCGCTGTCACTCAACGTCCACCTGCCCTTTTTCTGATGCCTTCTTTCTTTTTCTTTGTCTTATTCTATTGTAGAATAAGACAATATTCTTGGGCGAGGTTTCTCTTACATTTTAAATTTTTGGTCAACCCTGACGTAGAAATAATTTCTGTCAAAGCAAGAAAGAAAACTGCACAAGCTCGTGAAATTTTAATTCCGGCAAAGCACAAAAGTGTTCAACTTACTGTTCTCGCGACATGGTTCTCAAAAGAAACAGAGTGATTCGGCTGCAAAGAAGAAAGGAGACAGTCAGCTTTCTCTGTAGCCTCAGAGTCTTTGCTACCCGTCATCAGTTACTCAGCCAGAAGCAATCCTCTTAGTTTGCAACCAAGCAGTACTAACACAACTCAGCATAAAGCAATTAACTTTTCTCAACTTCCAAAAACGAGCAGTCACTGGATCCGTGTAACTGAGGACTGCTCTGCACCAACGTTTGCGATATAAAAGCAATATACTGTAGAAGGGACATGTGCAATGCACATCAGTCTTGATCACATTTATCCTGCTTTTCCTCTGCAGACTTCAGTACAGTAGACATCAAGCATTCACAGAAATTCTCTGTGAAGTAGATAAGTTAGGATGAGAGAAACAACTTGTCCCAGGGCTATCCAAGTGAACTTCATGGCTGAGCAGGGATTTATTTATCTTTGCATCCAGACACCTATATCCTGCCTTTCCACCTCCTAAGAGGCCCACAAGGCAGCTCGCATTTGATTTACAACACAGTGTGCACTTCTTCCCTTCACTCTACCTCCTCCTCAAAGAGGTAGTTGGTGGTTCCATGTGGGAGGGGGGATAAGGGTATAGTTTAGCTTTTAAAAGCACAGCAGGCACTGGTGGGCCTGCCCTGGGGGACTTCCTTTATTTGAACTAGGATCTTCATGGTCCAAAGTTCAACACACTGGTACATAACACTCATTCTACATGGATTTGTTGCAGATTGGGGGCCATCCTGGTGAGGGGGGTTGGCACCAAGGGTACTCCTTCAGGGGTGTGCCCCCCCAGAAGGTGCCACCCCACCCCAGCTCCTGCAGCTCCAAAAGGCCGCCAGTCCCTCCAAGAAAGGGCGGGTGGCCCTTCAGAGCTGCGCATGGCTAGAATATCTGCAGCCAGAAGCCACAAAAACCACTTCCCAGAGCAGCTTCATGCTCCTCTCGGTGGCGGGGGGGCAGATAGGGTCACCACCCCCAGACCAGCGCCCGGGGCATTTGCACCCCTTGCACCCCCTCAGGTCCGCCACTTTTGCAGATACCTGCTTATCAAAATTGCAAAACCCACCCACCTTTGCCCCATAAAATGATATAGCGTAGTAGTCTAACATGATACATTCACTTCCTTTTTGTGCCTCTTCTCAGTTCTGCTGATTACATGTCATTCTCCAAATTTCTGGGATGTACCCCCAACATTACTTTGCTCCATAGAATTAAGGGTGCAATCCTAACCATGTGCCAGTCTCCCTGACTCCAAGAGTGATCCAAACGCACTTTATGATGTGTTTTCAACACTCCTGGGCTGGCACAAGTGACTTGTGCTGGCCTAACTCCAGGTTAGAACTGCGCCCTAAGTTGCATTCAAAACACATTACTGGACATCTCCAAAACAGATAAGCAAGATCAGCACCTGGAGGTTTGCCTCTTCAAAACCCATTGGGGGGGAGGAATGTAAATGGTCTCCAGTTTGCATTGAATAATTTTTTCAATTAAAGTCCATCCACAGCTGATTTACAGCCCAAGCGAATGAATGTCTACTTAGGAGGAAGTCCCATTATAGTCAATGAGGCTTGCTCTCAGCTAAGTGTGAACAGGATTGCAACTTTAGTAAACTAATTCACAAGGTTGAAAGTCATCAGGATTTTGCCATGTAGCAAATCCTACAGGGCTTTTATAATCCTGCCTTTCACCTAACTCCCTTATTCACATGTCAATATTGAGAGTCACCGTTGATAAGTCAATATTCGTATAGCACAATCATATGCATAATCATATGCAAAAATATGTATTGTTTCAATACAACTTATTCTCATGTAAGCATGCATAGAATTATAATTTTAAGATATCTAATGAAACTGTGTCTACATGAGTTGTAAGAACTATTGATCAATCAAACAATATTTATATACCGTTCTTCAACACAAAGTTCACAAAGCAGTTTACAGGCAAAAAAAAGTTAAAATTACCATCATTTTTATACTGTTTGCTGCATGTAAAACCTATAGTTAGCTTTCCTATAGCAGTGGGCCCTCTTTATCTATGAGGGTTCCATTCCAGGAACCCCTGTGGTCACAGAAACCCACGGATACTAAATCCATGGGTTTTGGGGGCCCCTTAAAACCTCAGAAGACAAGGGGAGCTGTGCTCCCCTCACCTCTGAAGGCTTTTCTGAGGCCCACAGAGGCCACGCGCATTTGCCTGCAGGCCTCAGAATGAGTGTTGGAACAAAAAAAGCGACTTCCTGTTTTGCCGAAAAACCACGAGGTATGTCACCTCTGATTTTTTAGCAAAACAGGAAGTTGCTTTTTTTGTTGTTATACGCCTTTAGAGGGCATTCTGAGGCCCAGGGAAGCCAAAAAACTGGAAGTTGCACTTCTTTAGTTCTAACAGTCATTCTGAGAACCACAGAGGCCGCATGCGGATGCCTGCAACCTCTGCAAGGCTCAGAAGAGCCTCCAGAGGTGAGGGGAACATAGCTCCTCTGATATCCAGAGGCTCCAGATGGGCACGCACTACGGGTTCGGAACCCATGGGTATTCGAACATGCGGATGCTGAATTTGCAGAACACGGGCCACCTGTATTGGCTGGCTGAACAATCAAATTTGTTGTGATTGTTTTTATTTAGTAGAACACCCCCATTGGACTTTGTTGCATGCTTGCAGGTTTATCTCATGCAGCCCTTGCACTGAAACAGCGGGTCTGTGACTGGTCTGAAGTCACCCAATGAGTTCATGGCTGAATAGAGATTTGAATCTAAGCCTCCATTTTCTATATTCAAAACCACATCCACTAAATCACACTGACTGATACACAGTTTGTATCTAAAACTAGTGCTGACCAAGGAGAATGTGCTTCTCAGGTAGCATGCTAAATTTAACCTTTAAGCAAGACAAAGGACAATACCAGAGCAGCAGAACTGTTTCACCATGAAAAAAACATACATTGGTCAGAGGACAGTAAAAGGCTCTTGCAAATGAAACAAAACAAAACAAAACTTGAGCATAGTATATTCCCAGAGACTTCTAAATTTTTAGTAGCCATTGAAGTTACTAATAAAGTAACACAAACCATGACTGTACTACATCTGCATTACAGATGCAGATTTTGGAATAGATTACTTTTGGAATAAAGAATTGAATGCTTGGGTGCTTCCCTTTCAAATAGATGCTTCCTAACATTCTCAAACAAATGAACTGGAATTCTCTGAAATGATATAACTATATAAATGTGTCTCAGGTACTGAACACACAGGCACACGCAAAGCACACGCATGCTATAGTTAACCTTCGGGCAGTGGCCTCTCTCTCTCTCTTACTCACACGCACGCACGCACGCACGCACGCACACACACACACACACACACACTTTACATGTTGGACTTCAATTCAACAACTGGTAGCCCACGTCAACTCAGAAGTACTATTGTGTTCTGTGGGGGTTACTCCTAGGAAAATGCATATAGGACTGCAGCCTTAAAATAACAATAAAATATATATAAAGCAAAAAGTATCCTTGGAACTTACTTGAGCTGAAGAGCATTCTCTCTGGGGGTGGGGGGGAAGCAGTATCACCCAAGGGAAATTTCAGATGCACTGGTTAGACTGATTTGCTTACTTAACATTTCTATTGTAACTTCAAAAAGAAACAAAAAAGCCGATTTCTTTCCATGAAACAGACTGTCGGTCTGAGAAATGACATTGAAAGCATTGAATCCAAGGTTGAGCCTTGATAAATGTTAGCAAGAATGACTTTGCAATTGTGAATGCATAAATGCCACATCTGCACAGAGGCGCACGCATGCGTGTGCACACACACATACACAGAGCTGTTTGCCCAAGATTAGGAATGGCACCCTTTGCTCAAGACAAACCAGACCTACTTCAGTATCCTTGCATGGCCAGTAATTACGACTCAAGCTTTTAAGCAAAGTGTGAACTCCAGGTTCAACTCAAGAGCTGCCAAATGGCAGAAAAGGAGCAAACATTTTCTATTCATTGAATCAGTCTCTCTCTCTCTCTCTCTCTCTCTCTCTCTCTCTCTCTCTCTCTCTCACACACACACACACACACACACACACACACACACACTTTTTAAAGTGTCAAGTTCACAAAAGTATTCAAGGTCAAGTGGCAACATCTATTCAAGGAGCTGACAGTTGTGAATGGAGTGTGTATGTTTAAATGGTCCCATGATAAACCTGGGCAATGAAACATGCTCACATTATTAATGAGTGACAGCACCACATGAGTACTTGGCCATTTAAACCCAAGTACTTTTTAATACCAGAGTTCAGAACATAAAATGTGAGCTGGTCCTCTGTTCTTAAAACATTAAGGCTGGGAAGGAACTGGGGATAATCAAATAAAAACCCCTTATCCCAAGGTGGGATTCTCTACTAAAGCACATTAGTATGTCAAAGGGCTATGATTATGCCACTGCATTGGATGCATCCATTACTTTATGCTCAAATTCTTGGGCCCCAATGTCTTGGCAAAAGGGAATGAATGATGCTGGGAGTGACTTTCTGTAGCACACTTTGGTTCTTCACAGAAGAAGACCTCAGGGAGATACCACTACCCAAACAGTCCCTTCTGACTCAGGAATTAAGTCAGATGGAGCTTAAAAGTATTGTTTTAGACTTAATCAACAAATTAAAGATCAATAAGTCATTGGGCCCAGATGGCATCCACCCAAGAGTTATTAAGGAATTAAAGAATGAAGTTCCTAACTATAATATGCAAAGCCTCATCAAAGATAAAATCTTAATACACATAGAACAACAAACCTTGCTGAAGGAGAATCAGCATGGCTTCTGTATAGTAAGGGTAAGTCCTGCCTCACAAACCTTTTAGAATTCTTTGAAAAGGTCATGTGGATGAAAGTGAACCCATGGATTTTATATATCTGGATTTTCAGAAAGTGTTTGACATGGTACCTCACCAAAGGCTGCTAAAAAAAAACCCTCCATGGTCAGGGAATAAGAGGGCAGGTCCTCTTATGGACAAGGAACTGTTTTAGGACCAGGAAACAGAGGGTGGGGGCTCCATGTACAATTATAATGGAGAGAGGTAAAAAGCAATGCACCCCAGGATTCTGTCCAGAGACTGATGCTTTTCAACTTGTTCATAAATGACCTGGAGACAGGCATAAGCAGCAAGGTGGCCAGGTTTGCAGATGATATTAAACTTTTCCAGGGGGTGAAAAACAGAAGGGATTGTGAAGAGTTCCAGAAGGATCTCTCTAAACTGGGGAAATGGGCAGCAAAATGGTAGATGTGTTTCAATGAAGAAAAGTGTAAAGTGATATACTTTGGAGCAAAAAAAAATATCAAAACTTCACATATAGGCTAATGGGTTCGGAACTGTCTGTGACAGATCAGGAGAGAGATCTTGGGGGGCTGATGGACAGCTTGATGAAAGTGTTGACCCAGTATGTGGCAGCAGTGACGAAGGCCAATTCGATGCTTGGAATCATTAGAAAAATGGATAAAGAATAAAATGGCCAATATTATTATAAAGGTAAAGGTTTCCCCACGACCGAATGGTCTAGTCGTGACCAACTGTAGAGAGCGGTGCTCATCTCCGTTTCAAAGCCTGTAGAGCCGGCATTTTGTCCAAGGACAAGCTTCTGTGGTCATGTGGCCGGCATGACTCTACGCCGTAGCGCACAGAACGCCGTTCCCTTCCCACCGAAGTGGTCCCTATTTATCTACTTGCATTTAGGTGCTTTCGAACTGCTAAGTTGGCAGGAGCTGGGACAAGCAACAGGAGCTCACTCCGTCATGCAGTCTCGAACTCCCAACCTTGCAGTTGGAAAGCCCAGCAACAGCGGATTAACTCGCTGCGCCACCATGTCCACCAATATTATTATACCACTGTACAAATTGATAAGGTGACACTTGGACTATTGTGTACACTTCTGCTCGCCACATCTGAAAAAGGATATAGTGGAACTAGAAAAGGTGCAGAAGAGAGCAACCAAAATGATTACTGGGCTGGGGCACCTCCCTTATGAGGAATGGCTATTGCATCTGGAGCTCTTCAGTCTAGAAAAAAAGATGCCTGAAGGGGGACATGATTGAGACATACAAAATCATGCAAGGGATGGATGGGGTGGTGGTGTTCTTTTCCTTCTCCCACAACACCAGATCCAGGGGACATCCATTAAAATTAAGTGTTGGGAGAATTAGAACCGATAAAAAAAATACCCAGGGTGTAATTTATCTGTGGAACTTCTTGCCACAGGCGGTGGTGATTGCATCTGGCCTGGATGCCTTTAAAAGGGGATTGGGCAGATTTCTGGAAGAAAAGTCCATCACAGGTTACAAGCCATGATGGGTATGTGCAACATCCTGGTTTTTTAAGTAGACTACCTCAGAATACAGGGTGCAGGGGAGCAGCAACCAGATGCAGGCATCTCGTTGTCTTGTGTGCTCCGAGGCATCTGGTGGGCCACTGTGAGATACAGGAAACTGTACTAAATTGGCCTTTGGCTTGATCCAGTGGGGCTTTTCTTATGTTCTTATGTAAATTGCACAAAAGGTTTACATAAAGAGAACAACTGCAGGTCTGCACTTCTCTCTTCTCACTTGGGAGAAAGACAGCGAAAGCAGAACAGCATGCATTGTCAATTTTATGTCTAAGTAAGGCCAGTTCTGGATGAAAGTTTGCCATAGTCAATTTAGCTGGCTTATCAAATGTACATTACCACCTCGCACAGAAAACAATGTAACTTTTTAATTGTTACCATTCCTGTGAAAAGCAATCAGAAGCATATACATTGCTTAACATCAATCAATCAATCAATCGGTACTTATATATCGCTTTTCAACATCAAGTTCACAAAGCGGTTTACAGGCAAATAGTAATAATAATAAAGTTAAATGGCTCCCTGTCCCAAAGGGCTCACAATCTAAAAAAAAAAAAAAAAAGGCAGACCACCAGCAACAGCCACTAGAAAGGCTGTGCAGGGGTGAAGAGGGATAATTACTCTACACCCATTTTCTCTCACTAATCCAGTTTTTCACAGAAATTAACCACATCTCAGCTCTGAAAAAGCCCAATTTCAATGGCACGCACAACATATTTCAGACATTTTGCTCTCTTTTTGCAGAATTGTATTTAATGGCTTTGCAACTTGCAATGTTTCTCTCATGGTGTTGTATAACAATACAGGCTCCCCCTCTTGGATCAAAAATAATGCTTGGCAAGGGAGTCTTGCAAATAAAAATAAGTTCACTTATTTTACTTATTTATTACTTATTATTATTACTTACTTATTTATTATTTACTTGTATATTTTTATTGTTCACTTATTTTTCAATAAAAAAAAGATGGGCCTTTGTCAAAGGTAGTGACCAGGTTTTGCCTCTGCAACATTCCCCCCCCCCGCAAAGAGCAATACTTCACTTTGTTTAGGATTGAATGGCAATTATTCACTAGGATGGGAGGGGGAAAAAAGGTGTGTGCTCAAGGATACCGCAGGAACAACCCCAGCAACTGGAGTGTCAGGCAGATTTTGCTCCCTCTCAACTGCATCCCTTAACATGCTCCATTCATTTGGTTGCATAGAACCACCAACCCATAACTTAATGTTTCCATTGCTTTATTCTGCCTTTATTCACCCCAATTTCTGTTCTCAAGAACTAGCTTACACAAAACATACAGAACACTGATAAATTCCTGTATGTTCAGAATCTCCACTTCAGTAAATATTGATTGTAGTGCATACTTCTATAACAATTAATGTTCATGGTCACAAAGCCATTTTTAGTATGGAGAATTGGAAGAACCAAAGGATCAGGTCCTTATTTCTCTTTTCCTAGAGAACCAGCTGAAAGTAGACCTGACAGCTATCTTCTTTGGGTCTCTCCCCTGAAATTTTGGCCGACATGAATCTTCACACTGCGCACCAGCTTATTAAATCAAAACTTTGGGAACAAGAATTTAATACCCTCCTTCCTAACTTAAACCCAACCTGTTCCCCTCTTTTCTTTGGTCTCTCTCCTTCGTTGGGTCGACCCTCGAATTATTTTGTTAAGCTAACCAAGTTTAGTGCAAGAATGGCCTTCATGTTAGCAAGGTTGAACATATTCCCGTCTGCTGTTCACTTTGGTAGGTTCCTCAATATTCCCCGCCATAATAGATTGTGCTACTTCTGTGTATCTGAGCCAGATACTTTAGAGCATATTTTACTTCGTTGTCCTGCCCATACAAGTTTAAGAACCAAATTACTTGCACCCTTTCTTTCTTCCCTCTTTGCTGCCTTTCCTGACCCTCTTGTTATTCTTCTTAGTGATTATTCAACGGACATTACGTATTTGGTGGCGGAATTTTTATTAGCAGTATCCAAATCTAAACCCAAAGCTTAAACCATCTCACTTACCCCATAGCCGAAACTTTTTTTTTTTCACTTGTACCTACCTTTTGTTTGTAAGTGTAATGCCAGTAAAGGTTTCTAAAATCAATCAAGTAGACCTGACAATCAATCTAGATGTATTTTTAATCTTATACTCTACTTGTAAGCTTCAGAAAGGAAGACCAATAACACCCCTTTTCACTAATAAAGTTGCGTCTTTTTCACTCTAGACGCAAACATGACAATAGAAATAAAAATACATAACCGGGTATCTCCAGGAGTATTTAATGACAACATTGTTAGCAACTCTTTTTCTACCAGAGGGATTTAGCAAAGTAAACACCACAAACAATACTTGGGCATCTAACAGCTGGTATGTCCTTCAGCACCTGAAATCCTGAACTGCAAAATATTTTTATAAGGATGCTCCAAGGTCGCTGCACATAATAGAGTCATTGATTGTGTTACTGTGATGAACAAGGAAGAAGCACATTCAGCGTATTCTTTTTGGTGGGGGGCAATTTAGACAAATCAACGTATTTGCTTATCTGTCTGACATTAATAAAACCTCCTATGTAATAAGAAATGCACTTAAGCTGCCTAGATGGACAGCCCAGTTCTAAGCTTCTGCAGTGCCCAGTGATGCCAAAATGGTCGCTGTTGTATCCTGTGGGGCCAGGGAAGCTGCCCAAGGTCTCTTGGGGTCAGGGATACTGCAAGCACTCCTCACTGCCTACCCAGTGCTGAGGTCCACTGTCAACTGACCTTAGTCTCTCTGCCAGCAGGAAAGTGCCTTACGGCACTTTTACAACACCACCAGCACTGAGTACCACAGGACTGGGCTCTTAATGTAATACTCTTCACAGTTCTTGGAGGAAGATATCAAAATACCGTACCTTTCATAATTTTACATTTCTATCCAAAGTCTGGTACGTCTGCAGAAGTACTAAAGTTTTGTGACAGTTTTATTGCTGTATCTCATGAATGTCTAGGAAAAAAATTACACCACCTATGTTGTTAAAAGATCATTATTATTGGCCTTCGTGTTAAAGTGGACTATATAACATCTGAATAATTAAAAAAAGAAAAGTGCTATGCCAAGAAAGGCTTCCTTTCTGGTTAAGATTAAAATGTAACATTTTATTAAGACTCGGATTAAGTCCTAGTTAGAAGTCTCTAGCAGGTCTACTTGGGATTCATCTAAGTTGGTAGTAAGCTTTTTTCCTTTCTTTTTTATAAAAAGCTGTAATTACTGTCTTTATTGTCTTGCTTTAATTCCGTACTATTTCTGTTATGGCCTATGGCTAAAACACATAAACCTGACCTTAACTAACTCATCCCTGAACTCTGCAAACTCACTGGTCTATTTGTTCAGTCTGGCAGGGCGAGGTGTCTGCATTTTCATTGGTGGAATGAGTGTTTGTACCAATTGCTCTCCCAAATGACATAACTGCATTATTGTGGAAATGCATGCATCACTTACCAATGGATAGTTGACTGGCAGGAAGCAGGGTGTCACCACCTGAGAAATGAAAGGGAATAATGTAATATGGATGATTTTTGCAAGTTTGATTCTGTTAATATCAAAGGAATTTGCAAGCCATTCAAATATAAGCAACAACTATGGGTACAGATCCTAATATAGATCTTAATATTTTTCTGCAGCGTTAGCTCAAAATGCAAGCAATAGACTTGTTGCGTATTCACAGACTAGCAACATCAGAACTTGCCCAAAATACATTCGGATAATTTGAAAATATTAACAACGTCCCTCATTCTTCTACCCTCTGGGCTTTTGATGCTGACCATCATCATGAACTTCCCTATCAACAAAACTACTTTGCATTTCAAAATGTAAATCAGGCCACAGATTTCCTACCAAAATCAAACTTCCTCTGAAAAAAGCAGAATTTTGGGAATTAAACACAAATGAGTTCTTTCAAACAAAACAAAATCCTTTCTATCTGTGTTTCACAATGCACGCATCAAGACATTCAGAGCATTTCAGAAGAATTTTGTTCTTTCCCTATCCCCCAGGACAGAACATGGCAAACAGGTAGAATATGTTAAACGAAATCTCATTGAAGACACCTGTTGTTAGAAAGATACTCTGTATCCATGACATTCTGCTCAGCATGAGCATGTATAACACTTTGAATAAGACCAGACAAATCCCTGAAACTGTTAGAAAGCATCCTATCTTGCTCTGCATTAGGCAGGAGAGAGATGATGCATGAATTTGTTACTCTTATAAATGAGAAAGGCAATGGCACAGAACCTCACTGTGTTCGAGAACCTGCATTTCCTGGAGATCTCAACATCCTAAGCACATTTTATTTGTTAGAGTTGATTTATAACTTTAAAAAAAAACAAATTTGATTTTAGAACAAATCATGGTCTGATATTCAATACAATATAGTTAATTGTGTAGTTACAAAAAATCACACTTACAGGTTCCAACATAATGAAGAACTAGGGTTTCTTTTAATGACAAAAGCAGAAACTTTAAAACTTCTCCTTCCATGCTCAAGACAGGAAGTGTAACTCTATGAGCCCATGGCTCTTATCGTGTTAACCATGGTTAGTATCTAATCTAAACTGGCCAGCATGTCTGGAAAAGAAGCATGTATTCAAAACTAACTTCAGTTTGATTAAATTCAGTTTGAACAGGAGTACAGTTTTATATATTGGTAATTTAACAGAAGTGTTGGGTGCTGTACTAATTGTGGAGATACTCTAATATCTCTTATTTATAACAGTGTCACCGAAAAGGGAGCAATTAGCAAGCAATCATTGCCTGTGGAGATAATGCCTAATGCAAGTAGATAATGTGTCAGTAGTTGGTTTTCTTCTAGTGTACAAGCCACTAAGGAAATAAATTACACCAGAATATCTGCTTCACATGCAGCACAACAGTGCCCCCCTCTGTATAATTTATATCACGGATTCCTTGATTAAATTCCACCTATTACATTGAACTATTATCTTTCAATGCACCTTCCCAGCAGCCTGGTGCTTTGATCTTAGCGCTGTCTTTCATTCCCCTCAACTAGGCATTTATTTTGGCATCTCAATAAATAAATGCTCGACACAAAGGAATGAGCCAGATAGCTTCAGAACCGCAGTTCAATGTCAGAATGCTCTCCTTTGTTAGGCTGCAAATCTTATTTGTTTAGTCATATTGCTGCAGAAGAATCACAAGATCTCAAGAGATGTACATAAAAGAAAAAGACTGAAGCAATCAATAGCATTTGCTTGTCTCGGAATACTATTTTTTATCACTGAACAAGGCAGCCATTTCACACATTTCACACATTATGCAGCAACCTGGACTTCCAACCAGGAGTAGAGGAGAGGCCAATCCAAGCTCTCCAACTATCTGCATGACAGAGGCATCTCCAAATGCACTTGCCTCTGCCACATTTTCCAATGAGTCCCTCAAAAATCCAAATGAGTGATGAGCCATGAACAATTCTAGCAGACAGGGTGGTTTTCAAAAATACGAGGCGGTCCTCTTTAATGTTTCAGTCCTTTGCATAAACCAGGGCTCCTCAATACTCTATCTGCCCAGAATAGCTTTGCCTGCACTGACTGAGCCATGAAGTGGCATACTATTCCACCCAGACATCCTCAGTCAGTGTCAGACTGAGAACCATTTCACCTCCCTATTTGATTGGCCTGAGTTTGGCTTATTGGTTTGACTTTTGTGGGGTACCTGGATTGGAAACATTGGGCAGTTGCTACTTTTGCTTCTCCCCAGACATCCTTAAGCGCTACAGCAGAGGTCCCCAAAGTATGTGCTGCGGTGCCAGGGCACTGCAGCACACATACAGGGGCATGATGCTGAATGCACGGCCTCTTCCTGGCTTACCAAGCCAACACTGCACAATATTTCACACGATCTCAGCCTGGCAATCTGGAAAGAAGAGACTGTGCAGCAACACACAGAACCTCAGGGAGAGGGAAGGGCACCATGGCTCCAGTGACTTTGAGAACCACCATTCTATAGAATGGAGGACTAAGCACAAACTATGGCTTGTTCTTTCGAAGACTGTATCTCAGCCTCTCTCTAGAGGTGGAGGTTTGGCCCAACCATGAAGCTAACTGAGGCAGTTGCCTCAGGCAGTAGAATGGTAGGGAGGTGCCCATTTCCAGCCAGCCACTTTCCTCCATTGCTCCTCCTCCTCCTCCCTAGACTGGGAGAAAAAAGAAGGGATGGAGCAGGAGAAATATGGAGAGTAGTGGACTACAGTACTGGAAATATTCTATCCCCCTCAACATTTTTCAGTGTAGGGGAGGAACAGAGACGGGCACATTACCGAGGGAGGGGAGTGGAAGCAGCATTGGACCTTGTCTCAGACACCAGAAGGTTTTGGGTTGGTACCGTTGTGGTGGTAAATCTGGGCTTGAGCAGTACCAGATCAGACTGCAGACAGCAGCTCACATGATGCTATGTATGCTCCTCAGTTCAAAAGAAGTTACCTTTACATAGAACACTAGATGCCTGGGAGAAAGGTCCCAGCCCAGCTTTCTTCTGGACACCTAGTTTTCTATGTGTGTGGGAACGTGTTTTCATGGTGGAACGAGGCTTCATTCTGTAATCTGAAGCGGTATTGCCAAACAAAGGTCTACTGTCTCTGGGAGCAGCAGGTTTGCATCACAAGGCCACATTTCTGATTTTTAAAATCACCTGCCAGCTCCAGGCTCTGCATAGTTTTCAAGATTAGCCCACACAGATTGCATTGCGATACTATGTCCACAAGGTTACGTCAGCCTGGGTTGCATTTGTGGATGCTGAGCCAAAGGTTCCCTGATTAGTAGAAGCTAACTGTAACGACATGCAAGAAACCTTCCCGTAAGCATCAGCATTCCATGGAAATAGCGAATCCCAGAAATTCTAAATTTGACTGTTGGGCATTTCTTGTGAAAAGCATCCAACTTGATAACGGCTTGGGCTGGATTCAGGCATAATGCAGTTGGTTTGACTTTATTAGCACAAATCTTTACACACGAGGAGAGCAAACTTGTTGCTTTTGTTTCTCATGAAAAACAAACTGTGATTTATCGTCATCTCCAAATCTGCTAAATCCAGGTTTGTAATCCAGAAATTGCAGAACATCCTACCCCTGAAGAACAACTGAAGAATCCAACTTTCCAGCAGCTGCACCATGCCAACAGCGTACGCACTGGGGGAGGCAGTCACAGATACTCCATCAGGGGCGCCTCAGCCACCCTCTGGGCTGCAGTGCAGTGCATTGGTGCTGGAAAACTGGACAGCATTGAGCAGTGAATGCGGTGAGCCTGTTACCAAGTCAGCCTCAGTGCTTTATGAGAGTTACTTCTGATTGAGGATCATATAATAGGATTTTAATGAAGTCTGACCCCATAATATGAAGTCCATCCGCCTTTGCGTTGTCAACACTGACTGACAACAGCTTTCCATTACTGCAGGCAGGAATATATTTATCTGCTCTGCCCAGGGATTGAACCAGAAACCTTCTACATGCAAAGAGTGCTCTATCACTGAGCCATGGCCCTTCCCCTACAAGGTTTAGCCCTGTCAATTGGGCTCCCAATATTTAAGAGACTAACATATAATGAGGCTTACTCTAGGATTACAAGGATCATGATATATTAATCTAAAGAGTGTTATGCAGTAAAGTGCAGTAAAGGCAGAGCCAAGTTTATTATACAATAGGATCACTCCCTGGCACATTCTAAAGGGAAAAAGAATGGCAACCAAGAGCCAGACACCAGGAACACGATCAAGCACTTCAAGCGTTGCTGCTGCCCACACATACAGAAGCACGTCAAAAAGCAGATTCAGTCCCCCAAGATTAAAAAAAATCCTGTCTGAAATCATGGAGAGCTGCAGTCAGTTTGCTTATCCACTTCACCAACCACGTATCGCTGGGTGCAGGAGTGAAGCTGCAGTAGTTTAAAGTAAATACATGTAATAATCAACTCTACTAGTCCATAAGCATACTTTTAAAAAATGAATACAGAGATGGCTTTTAAGATCTCGATCTCGATCTCGATCTCTCTCTCTCACTGATAAAGGGGAGGAAAACAAAAAGCTCTTGTGCCTTTGATGAAGTGGCCTGTTTGATTACAATTACTCATATAGAAATCTATCCAGTAAAGGGCAGTTGCCAGCATGCAGCTCCTTCTGCTGAATACTAGCTGGTGGAAAATGACATATAGTTAGTCCATGCTAACCCATTATCCATTTCTCAGGGTGACTGGAATTGCTGAGCACCATGCCCAGAGCATGGCTTACTCTAAACTCAAGCACAACAATACCTCTCAAGGATTTCCATATCCAAACTTTTGGTAGTACCCAAAAATAAGAGTTGCACTAGGCCTTATGTTAGACACTTCTATTCTAGAACCTACCCTCCAGGACAGAAATGACCTACTGCAAAACTGTGCCCCAGATCCCAAACCCACATGATGAACAGTATCAAAAGCCACTAAGAGTCATTCTACCATTGTCCAGCAGAACCAACAGCAACACACTCGCTTGTCCAGTTCTTGCTATAGGTCATCTGCCAAGGCCATCCCAGTCCCAAAATCAGGCTGAAAGTCCATGGAGCTGGCTCCATTATAACAGAGTCCCGTCCATGTTCAGTTGGATTCATGCGGAGTCTTGCTGGCTTACTGCTTCATTGCTCTCAGCTCCTTGGAGAACTAAGCAACAACTGGCTCCATAGGATGGAAAAGAGCATCCAGATGTGCTCATGTCTATGGCCCTGGTCATTTCCTCATTACAAAGCTCAACCACAGCTTTCCTTCAAGGGGCAGGATAATCCTCTCAAGTTGTCAGGAATTCAACCAGATCCATAAGTCTCCAGAGGGAGTCCTTCTGAAGAGGGCTGAGACTTCAGTTAGCCTAAACCCTATGAGGTAGTCATCCAGAAAAAAAGAGAGTGATGCTGATCACTCCCCACAAGAAATACCAAGCCATGAGTATACCCTGCATTATGACCCAAGAGAGGCCCATGGTTGTCATGGTGGCCATGAACTCGGAGCCAAAACATTCCTGGGGGCCTTGGCATACACAGTGAAGTCTCCCAGACCAAGGTACTTGAAGACTCCAGTAGCACTTCTAAGACCATCCCCATAAGCTCAGAGACACAGAGAGTTAGGAAGTAGGGTGGGTGGTATACCAACAGAATCCTATCCTGCTTCCCTCGTCTCAGAGGATGTCGATATTTATCTTCTGGGCAGATGGAGTCATGATAGACCAAGTCTTCTTCCCTGCCCTTGCAGCCTTGGCTGCTGCATAACCCAGCAGAAAGAGCTGAGAAAGATTCACCTCTCTAGCTCATCAAACCAGGTCTCAGCAACACAAGCCAGGTTGGTCAGTTTCAGGCCATGAAATAATTATTATATGTCCAGTTTCAGGCCACTTCACTATGAACTAATAACAGCAGGGATAGCCGTCAAATGACTATCTCTCCTTCCCCTGTAACATGCCATACTCCCACCACCACCACACCTCCACCTACCTGTCCCTGTCATTTTCTCACTACCCCCAACTTATGAAGACACACGCTAGCCCTCTTCAAAACAAAGAGCATAAATGGAATAAAAGCAGAATGTTAGTTAAAAAGAGGATAAAAAGGAAGCAGACAGGCTACACTCAAAGGCCAATGAAGTACTCCCCCTGACAATATGTACCCTCACCACAAAGGGGGGGGCACTCACCAACTTAACCCTTAATTACGCTTCCACATATCCCCGCCCTGGGCCAGTCCTTGGGGAAAGAGGGAAGTGCCCTCATCCTGCAAGCAACCCAAAAGGGCATCTTTTTGGGTTTGGGGCATCTTGGGAAAATAACCGACTCCCTGGAAGACACCAGCTCAGGCCAGAAGTCACTTGGGGACAGGTCCTTCCTAGCGTCACTCCACCCACTTTCCTCTCCTCTCTGGCTCCGCTGCAGTGTTGGCTCCATGGGAAGCAGTAGGCAGACAACACTACATGGATGCATGTTCATTTAAAGCAAGTCTGCTTTGACATCAAGAATGGGGGGGGGGAACCCTCAACATTGTTGTTGCCTCCACAAATCTTATGAATAGTTCCAACTGTGAACTTAGCTCATACCTCTTTTCCAATAATAAAAAGACAGGGCCAAAAGGGAACAATAAAGTTCCCATCAGCACTGTCAACTGGGTGATGCACTGTGTAAAAGGACCCCTCTCTCCACAAATGTTTGAAACAAAAACTGGCCTCCGGGTTTAGTCGCAAAACATCTGGAAGCATCTAGTTGTCCATCCCCCTTCCTAACATTCAGACCAAAACCGGGGTGGGGAGAGAGCGGGGGGAGGGGGCACCAAAGCGAAACTTCAGGCAAAGAGCCTACTGTTATACGTTTTTAATTTGAAACGCAATACAAAGGTGGCACTTGATCCATGACATTTTTACAGCACAACAGAGCAACTGTTATAAGTGTTAAAGTCCTTTGATATCCTGGAATACAATATTGGGTCCTTTCCAGTGCAGTCGACAGACATAGGTCAGACCTCTGATAATGCAACAGAGGAGAAGGGCTTCTCTGCCACGACTTCTGTTAGAATGACTGAATGGGCTACAGAGCTGCCTAATAAACTCCCCCCTCTCACAGCACTGTGCTCAGAACAAAGCCATTTATTCACCCTACCTTTAACTGTCTTGTGCACAAGCAGAGAAATGTTCCCACAGATGATGCTGGGAACTGTTGACAATTTTGCTCAGTGTGCCATAACTTGTTGAACAGGACCCAAAATACCCCTCTGGCGGGCATGGTTGCAGTCCTGAAATCGGTAGCATCAAACCCTTTGTAGGGATCAGATTAAGGGGTCTTTACAAGGAAATTTATTGTCATGTGTTGCTAATACTGCTTTATGAATGAAGTGTTTGCTGAGGTTGTCTGTGATGGCCCAGCTCTTCTCAGTGTCACATTGCTATATTAAGGAACACAACAGATAATAAGCACTTCACATTCAACAGTAGTCAGTTAAGGACTAGAACCAGGAAGATCTGGGTTCAATTCCCTATCTATATATATAAAGAAGAGCCTGGGTGTGTATGTATGCATGTGTGTGTGTATGTATGTCTCGCATAGGCTCCTCAACGCCTGGAGCGATCGGCACGAAACGTGGCACGCATACACCTTGCGGCCGGGCGACAAACACTGCGGGGGTCAGGGCCCCCTAGCGCCCCCGGGGGTGGGGGTACGCGGGGATCCCCGCGTGAAAACGGTCAAAAACGGCCAAAATCGGCATTAAATCCACAGTTTCCGGGGTCGCCGAGATGAGTGGGGACGCTCCCGACGCCGTTGGAGTCTGGGTTTGGCCCCCCCCCCTCGATGTGGGGGGCAAGAAGGGGTGCAAAACACTACATCCGCCATGCCCTGCTGTAACTCCTGGAGCGATTGGCACCAAACTTGGCATGCGGAAGCCTAGCGGCCTGGCCACAAGCACTGCGGGGTTTGGGGCCCCCTAGCGCCCCCGGGGGTGGGGGTACGCGGGGGTCCCCGCGTGAAGACGGTCAAAAACGGCCGAGATCGGCGTCAAATCCACAGTTTCCAGGGTTGCCGAGATGAACAGCGGCGCCCCCGACGCCGTCGGAGTCCGGGTTCAGCCCCCCCTCGACGTGGGGGCGAGAAGAGGTGCGAGACAAGACATCCGCCATGCCCCGCTGTGACGCCTGGACCGATTGGCACCAAACTCGGCATGCGGAAGCCTAGCAGCCTGGCCACAAACACTGCGGCCTGGACAAACCCTAGCACCTCCGGTGCTAGATGCTTCCAGATGTTTTGTGACTAAACCCGGAGGCCAGTTTTTGTTTCAAACGTTTGTGGAGAGAGGGGTCCTTTTACACACTGCAGCCTAGCGGCCTGGCCAAACCCTAGCACCCCCGGGGGTCGGGTACGCGGGGGTCCCCGCGTGAAGACTGCCGAAAATGGCCGAAATCGGCATCGAATCCGTAGTTTCCAGGGTCGCCGGGACGAGCGGCGACGCTCCTGATGAGTTGAAGTCCGGGTTCAGCCCCCCTCGGCATGGGGAGCGAGAAGGGGTGCGAAATGAAATGTCCGCCATGCCGTGCTGGAACGCCTGGAGCGATGCGCACGAAACCTGGCACGCGCGTGCCTTGCGGCCTGGCGACAAACACTTCGGGGGTCAGGCCCCCCCAGCGATCCCGGGGTGGGGGTACGCACGGGGCACTGCATAAATCGGTTGAAAACAGCCATAATCGACATTGAATCTATAGTTTCCGGGGTCGCCGAGGTGAGTGGCGACGCTCCCGATGCCATGGGAGTCCGGGTTCAGCCCCCCTCAGCGTGGGGGGCGGGAGGGGTGCGAAACAAGATGTCCGCCATGCCCCGCTGTGACGCCTGGAGCGATTGGAGCCAAACTCAGCACGCACGTGCCTTGTGGCCTGGTGACAAACACTGCAGGGGTCAGGCCCCCCATTGCCCCCGGGAGTGGGGGTGTGCAGGGGGCCCCACATGAAGTTTCTCGGGTCGCTGAGACAAATGGTGATGCTCCCGACACGGGTGGAGTCCGGGTTTGGGGGCCCCCCCCTCGGCGTAGGGGGTGAGAAGGGGTGCAAAACAAGATGTCCGCCATGCCCCACTGCGATGCCTGGAGCGATTGGAGGCAGACTCGGCATGTGCGTGCCTTGCGGCCTGGTGACAAACACTGCAGGGGTCAGGCCCCCCTAGAGCCCCCGGGGTGCGAGTGTGTGGTGGCCCCCGTGTGAGAGTGGTCAAAAACGGAGAAAATCAGCGTCAGATCCGTAGTTTCCAGGGTCGCCGAGGCGAGCGGCGATGCTCCCGACGCTGTGGGAGTTTGGGTTCAGCCCCCCCCAACAAGGGGGTGAGAAGGGGTGCGAAACAAGATGTCTGCCATGCCATGCTGGAATGCCTGGGGAGATTGGTGCCAGACTCGGCATGCATGTGCCTTGCGGCCTGGCGACAAACACTGCGGGGGTCAGGGCCCCCCAGTGCACCCAGGGGTGGGGTACACAGGGGGCCCATGTGAAAACGGTCAAAAACGGCCAAAATCAGCGTCGGAACCGTAGTTTCCGGGGCCACTGAGGTGAGCGGCGATGTTCCTGACGCGGTTTAAGTCCAGGTTCGGCCCCCATCAGCATGGGGGGTGAGAAGGGGTGCAAAACTCAAACTCTGGAAGATCATTTTGTTACCCGGGCAACGCCGGGTAACAAAAAGCTAGTTCAACCATAAAGCAAACTGAAAACAAACATTGTGTGAAAACCGGATGTAGACTGCAGGGAAAAAAAAACTGAGCTACATTAAAGATCGAGAAGGCCCGCAGAAGTGGTTGTGGGCTCTCTGACCCTCTCAGAGGCCAGCAAATCCCTCCAGGTTAAGGGCAAAATCCCCTGGGTGCCTGCAGCACCACAATCAATACAGAAACCAGCAGGCACCCTCCCCAGTCCCAAGTCACGCCCCCACTAGCACTTGCATCAGCGTCAACATCCGAGTAGGACTTGGAGGACGGCTGCCCTAGCCCTCAAGTGCACCAGTGTCAGATCCCACAGATTTCAGTGTACATTATCTTCAAATAAACGTACCTCAGATTGCAGCCTAATCGCTTTTTTCTCCCCTAGTTATCGTATATGGTTTGCTTAACAGATAATTAATCTTGAACTGGTGTATGGATATGATTCAGCCCCAACCGTTACACAATACATCTTTCTTCTGCCCCGCCCCCCAGAAAGGAGAGGGAATAAAATAAAACACACTTTGATGAAGTGCGATTTCTTATCTTAAAACAATAGCCAACCTTTAAACGCTTTTAAGCCTGGAAGTAAACAGAGGACTGAACTTCCCTAACGCACTGCACGACCTTCAACATGACACATGTATACTTTTAAACAATGCAGGCCTTATGTGCATTAAAAGCTATTTCATATTCTTACGTTCCCCCCCCCCACACACACACCCATTTTGTAGTCAGCCAGAAGGCTCATTCACTGAACAGTTCATTCACTAACATTAAATCCAACGTAGAGCAAAATATTTTGCAGATAAGTTGATGGTTAATATTACTTCACTTCTCTACTCCGAAGAGCAATCATACAAAATCCAAAGGCCAGTGTTGTTTTTGGACAACAGGAGGACAAACCCAAGTGCTGCAAACGTCTGGACTTTTGACTACTGGATTTTGAGAACTCATCAAGTCTTTTGGCAAATACAGAAGTAAACTTTGAGTTAAAGCTGACAGCCTTCCAATTGCCCTGTCCCTTAGAGACCCAATTTCCTCACACTTCACTTCGTCTGCATGTCTCAACACTGCCTTTAAAAAACCTCCAAATGAAGCATATTCATATGCACATTAACTAAATTCATGTTAATCTACAAAGAATGCAGAAAGTACTATAGTCCTACTAGGCAGCATCTATGTTGTGCAGCTTACTATTTTCTTGCAACTCGGAGTGTGGCTGTGGAAGCAGGCCACAAACAAACCAGCACCTTGCAGTGCTTTTATTCAGAAATCAATGGAATGTACGTCTCTCTCTGTGTACAAGGGGTGATCCTTACCTACCTAACTGGACAAGAGACTGGAAGGAAGTTGAGAAACACCAAGAGCACCAAGAGACAAAGGCATCGCTAGGGGCTGCGTCATCCAGTACGAACGCTCTCCAGTACGAACGCTCATTGCGTCACCCCCATAATGGACCGCCTCCTGTACCAGACCATACGGAACAAATTACAGTATCATATGCACAGCCTAAATGCAGTGGCATCACTAGGGTTGGTGTAGCCCCCATCAACTTTATTTATTTAAATATATAGCATTATAGGTCACCCAACAAATCAGCAACCAACAAAAACCAGTGTCCAACTTGATGACACTCCCACAACTGAATAACTGAGTAAGAGTATTCACCTCTGATACATGTAAATGGAAGCTGATTCATACCAACACCTTATTGGTTTCCTGCTGTCTTAATAATGTCTCACTGACTCTCAGAATAATTGGTCTCATTGGTCAATTTTTAGTTTAGTTAAGAAAATCCACTTTTTGTTACATAAGACAGTTGTGGTTTCCTTTTCTGTTTATTTGGCTATAACATTTGATAGAATACAGATAGTTCAATGCCGTTTGTTTCATTGCGTTTTGCATGAAATTCCGCGTCAAATGTTATGTAACATGATGGTATTCAAGATTTTCAAAAATCTTCCAAATACCAAGATTTTCAAAATTTGACAGTAGTGGTGTCACCCCTCCTAAGTGCATCACCCAGTGCAGCCCACACCCCCTCAGCCCCCTAGCGACACCACTGCCCTCAGGCAGACACATGTCACTGAAGCTGTCCTGCAGACCCACCCTAAAGTTCTTCCCTGGGTATAAACCACACTGTCCAGTTCTCACAGCTGGCTTTGTTTTTAAACACCATGCCATCTCACTGAGTTTAGATACTTATGTCTTCACTTCCTAGCTTGTTTTTCTCTCTTAGTCATGCATGCTTCCCCCCTCTACTGGAAGTATACTCCCAATAGAAGAGCAAAGTTTTAATGCCGAATACGTTTAGCACAAGCCCTAGCTGCAACATGTGAGCTTTTAAACCTATCTCTGCCAGATCTGATGCCTTCCTGGTAATCCATAGAACTACTGTACTAGTGATCCCAGATATTTGAATTATTGAATCAGCTCAGTTTTGACTCCATCAAGGTCTGTGATACAGCTGTTTCTAGAACTGGTCTTATCCATGTTGATTCTAAAGCCGTAGGATTGGGCAATGTGGGAAATGATGTCGGTGGAACATCATGCCATATAAACAAAATAGTGCAGAAGCTAGGATCTATTGACTATAACTCAATGGCCCAGTTCAGAAAATCCAACAACATATGGATCGAAGCACAGGATGGTTTAAACCAGTGGTATTCAAACTTTTTAGATCGGGACCCGCTTTTTAGAATGGCACTCATGTCAGGACCCACCGGAAGTGATATCATTAACCTGGAAGTGATGTTACGGTAGGAAGTGAAATCATCAAGCAGGAAGTGCTGTCATTGCAACATAATAAAATTACACTCCTAAAATGTAAATTGGCATTCTTGGACTGCAGCAATTGTACAACCATGAAACCTTCCTGACAGAAAGCAAGATTAGGACAAAATATGACGTAAAAGCACTAAACTAAAAGCAAAATTAAAAAAAACTCTCACTTGAAAGTTCAAATTGTTAACACTCACAAAAGGAATATAACAAAAGTAAGGTCTGCACTTTCCAAGATAGCTGCTCCCAGCTTTCCATGACCCACCTGAAATTATGTCACAACCCACCAAGTGGGTCCCAACCCACAGTTTGAATAACACAGGTTTAAACCATTATTTCCTAATTTGGACATCACGGGAAATGGTGGTTTAACAAATTAGGCCAATTTCTATTCAGTTGGAAGTGTGAAGGGAGGAGAAAAGCAGAAGCTGGAGCATTACATATAATACAGGATCATTGTTCTATCCTTCCTTGCTAGCAACACGAGACACTATACTTTTTGTTGGAAGTATCTTTTTTAAACAAAGAATGTTCAAGTTACTACTTCTACATAAACTTACTGCAAGTTCCTAACAGCTTGTACCTCTAAAAATCAATGGTGGATAACTTCCTCTAGAAGGATTTTGCTAGCACCAACCTGAATCCTGCAATTAAATTTTGTTCCACTAACGTTTATGTTAGAAAACTTGCAGTGCACAGAACGGAAAACAGATGGGGCTATAAAGCAGGCATGTCAAATGAACCATATCCAATATTAAGTACAGCAAGGAACTGGTAGTCAGCACTTTCCCAATCTTCTTCTACAAAATTATCACAGCCCCAGCCCATTTTCTTTGTCCAGTTTCACGTGTCCTTTTTATTATTAGGTTTAGGGTATTTTTTTAACCATGAATTTTATTTTTCTCACTTTGGTAGTTTCATTTCTATTCTACTTTCTGGAAAGCACAAATCCTTCTTTTATAAAAACAGTACATCATCTCTGTGGGGAACACAAGCAATATTTAAATGTGTGAGACCATCTCTCCCATAGTCATCAAACAAGTTGCCGCAAGGACGGGGAAAAGAAGAAATACAAATCAAACTTTTTACAAAAGGTCCTTCCAAAATTGAACGCCATGAAGAGAACAAAGAAACATATTGGACATGGCACATATCGGACTGATGTTTTTCACTTTATAAAGGAATGAATAGTTTGGCTCGTTTCATAAAAGAAGGGGCCACTGGAGACACATTATAAATCTTACCTATCTCTAAGGAAAGGAAAATAAACCTAAGGATTCTGAGGTAATAAATTTGTTTGGTCTGGCATTGGCTCCACTAAACTGACTTGCAACAGGGCAGGAAGTGAGCTCGGAGGAGGATTTCAGGTCATTAATACCATATCCCAGAGCTTTGATTTAATCTGTATGCTGCTGAGGTGTCTAGACTGCTTCTTGAAAGAGAGAGAGGAAAGAGCAGGCGGAAACCTATATCGAGCCTGTCCATAATTAAAATAAATGTATGTCCTATACAGAATTTTCCAATATAAGCGATCTGCAGTTGTACAAATGAAGGCTTGAAATGAGCGCAGCAGGGGGGGGGGGAGCTGAAGCCACATGACTCCCCTTACCAACCTGTTTCAGACCACATGCAATTTTCAAGAAGTGCCTCTACAGCTCTCTAGTTTTCTGGTCCTGCCCCCTCTGCAGTTATTACCAGGAAATGGAGCTATGTACTAGGTATGAACGCTAAGCCATAAATTGCATGCTGTGTGCCGATAACGTTGTGGCTGTTATTATGAAATATAATAAAGGACATTGCAGCAAATGCTCTTAAATTGTACTGATTTTTTTTCAATTGAATCTTGCATGCTGTATATCCAAGAGGTTGCCTCTGGTTGAGACCATCACCTTCTCCTCCCTCCCCTAAAAAATAAGAAAAGGGTTCTCCTGTAACTAATAATGGAATTTTCCCCTGCATGCAATGGGAGGAAGCCAAGTCTATTCATGGGTCTGCCCCACTTATATATAAAGCAGGGAGTCCAATTTTCTGATAAAAAGTGGCTTGGGTGAATGAACTGAACCACTGGCCTCCTCAAGTGTTGTTACCCCAAGATGACTCCAATGCAGGAAAAGTGCCTGAGGTCATGCAGTGTGTAGGGCTCTTTTGATATAAAAATTACACCCATTAGCCAAGCTGGTGCTTTTGATTCTGTCTGTAAACCGCTTTGTGAACTTATTTGTTGAAAAGCAGTATATAAATACAGTTAATCATAATTTTTAAAAAGTGATTCACTCCAAACCCTCTGCCTAGGAAACGTTCATGACCTAATCAATTATGCTATCCATCTACTGGTCCAGTGATTCATCTGATTAGAAATCCATCAGGGGTGAACAAACTCCATTTCACTAGCTAAATCTTCCAGACAGCTGAAGTGATCAAAAGCTTTTTTTTTATTTGCTCATCCAAAATAAAAATCAGTGCCATGATTCACCTCATTGAAATGAAGGGATCTGGAAAACGAATAGAGGCAAGGTCATTATGACTGGTTATACAGCACCTCATACAAACAACATTTTATGTTGCATATTTCTGCACCTCTATCCTTTGACCTTCCCATTTCAGTTTTCCAGTAAAAATCCATTGGCCACACAAATTTCCCTTGGGGGACTTAAGCAGACTTCATGCTGTATTTTGTATAGGGAGAATGCAAAAAAGTGACTCAGAATGGAAAGCGAGACAAAAAACAGCTTTCTAACTTCAGCTGTGCATTCCAAAAACCTCAATCACAGAGAAAGAATGGCCCGAGACAATACCAGGCTCAGGGAAAACAAAGCCAGCAAAAAAAAAAATACATTTTTAAAAAAAGAAGAATAGAGGTTTAAGGCATTAGAGATTGTTCCTTCCTAAGGAACACTAATTAGCAACATATGTAGGAACAGAGACGTGCATGTAGTTATTTTCAATTGAACCATCTACCGTCAAGACTAATGCAGAGCCATTAAGAGACCACAATAAAAAGGATTTGTAAAAAGGAAAATTTTGGAACCAGTCTCTGGCCCTTTCCCCCCCCCCACAGAAAACTATCCAAGTACTTTGATACAGTCATCTTTAAGATTCAGCAAAAAGGAGATATACAACCAGTTCTAAAAGGCTATTGAATTCGCTCAGGGCTTCATTTCCCCCAGGACTGTATTACTTGCACGGCTTTTTGTCTCAACAATCCTGTCCAAGATACTGATCTACATATTTGTTGCTGTCCAGATGAAAAACTGCTTCCTGACATCTGTTCTGAATTTGTAGATTCTTAATTTTCATTAATGCCCCCTTCTTCAGTCTTCAGGGCAGAGTTGAACATAGCAACTTGGCAGCTCTGAAAGCATTCAGTGATATATGCAGACGGATAACCATTGCCCTCCCTCCTACATTTGTATCATTAGACAAATACCATGCAGAGTTGTGTGTATGTTTTTAAATTCAGGCACTTTAGCATTTGAAGCAGTACAGATGTCTACTCAAAGAAAATGTTTCAATTAACATAGTACTACGGCTTTTTGGATAAGATTTCTCCCTTCCTACAGGAAGTATACAATTTTGTGCACTATGCAAAGATGTGGCTGCCCAATTTCTAACCATAGTGAGGAGAGTGGGGGGGGAGGGAGGACTGCACAAGCCTGAGGCCCATTCTCAATCTTACTATACACTTGGGGGTGTATAGGGGGTTAATGTGTGCAACAAACAGCCCCTCTGTGTTATTAATTACTTCACTTGGCACAACACAGTCAATATGTCACTGATGACTAAAGGTACCATTTGTGATTATTAACTATCATTCATTTCTGTTTATCATTATCACTACAAAGCCTACTTTGGGAGTAACAAAAGTACTATCATTAGATTTCACATCTAAAACTGCACATCTATCTTGCAAAATAATGTTTTTGACTGAAGTATTGAAAGATTTTAAGAAAACTATTTCCTCCCCCCCCCCACTTCTTTGTTGTTGTTCAGTCGCTAAGTCGTGTCCGACTCTTCGTGACCCCATGGACCACAGCACGCCAGGCCTCCCTGTCCTCCACTAGCTTCCTGAGTTCGCCCAATTTCATGTTCATTGCCTCGGTGACACTATCTAACCACCTCATCCTCTGCTGCCCCCTTCTCCTTTTGCCTTCAATCTTTCCCAGCAGGAGGGTCTTTTCTAAAGAGTCCTCTCTCCTCATGAGGTGGCTGAAGTACTTGAGCTTCAACTTCAGGATTTGTCCTTCCAGGGAGCAATCAGGCTTGACTTCCTGGAGGATTGACCGATTGGATCTCCTTGCAGTCCAGGGGACTCTCAAGAGTCTTCTCCAACACCATAATTCGAAAGCATCTATTCTTCGGCGTTCTGCCTTTCTTATGGTCCAGCTCTCACAGCCATACATTTCTACTTCTACTTATATAGCAAATACATCCAAAACACATACAAACATACATGAACACAAAAAAAAAAACCCCTATCTACAGGCATGTTTTGCAAATCATAAATCAGCCCCCCAGGTACAACTGAAAGGGTGGAAAATGGCAAATAAAAAGTGTGCAAGAAAAAAAAACAAGGCAGAAAAAAAGCCTAAAGACAAAAATGTTACTTGCATTTGCTATGGGTGTACATGAATATAACAAGACTTCAGCAGGGCCCTTGAAAACCATGTACTCAAGAGTTACAAAAAGACACTGGCACTCACAGACCTGCACTCACTAGTTGTCCATATGGGTTCTTCAACTGTGGAGGCTTTTGAAAATTAAAATCTGTTGAAAATTAAAATGCGACTTCCACCTCTTAGAAGGGGTCTCAGGAGCAATGAAAGTTTTTTTGAGTGCACATTTGTTGTGTAGCTCTGTAGATCTAGGCCAACATTTTTGACTATTACAAAGAATTTAGAAGGTACTTACCTTTGCTTCACATTTCTTGTGGCAAGCATATTTGCAAACTAAAGCAAGAAACAAAGAAAAATGGGTTTAAGCAAAGAAATGTAGATGTTCCCCCTTAAAAATCTCCTTTAATTTATACAGCCAAATCTAATCCCTGTTGTCTTGAATAAATGCACATATTTTATAAGTCTTACCTATTTCTTCTGCACTATTAATCATATTAGTATGCTGTGATCCTATATTCAAGTATCCTTTCTCATGTACATTGCTGGTTGTTCTCTTATGTGACATTATTCTGAACCAGCTACTATTACAATTCCCTGCAATTCACCACAACTCAGTGATTTTGAGAAAAGTCCTAATGCACACCGACCTATGATAGTCAAGACAGTAATATAATTTGTTTCCAACACGTCACCTACAGTTCTTAACTACCACCTAGGTTATTTGTGGTTTTTAGTTTTCCTAAAGACCAAAATGAGTCACAAGGTTTTCCCCAAGTCTCAAGTGACCATGAATGATACAATCATGTGTCTCAATCCAAAACTAAAATTGCTTTCACAATAGCCAGGCCTATGTGTCTCATTAAGCAGTTAAAATGTAAGCCTTCTGTAAACAACTCTTATTCTAGATAAGAGATGGTGACACAACTGATTAAAAAAAACCCACAAGTTTGGACCTTATAAAAAGAATACCTTGTTTCCACAAAACGATACTGGAATGACTTAGCATTCCTTGCAGCAGGTTGTACCAATAGCAGGTTAAAATGATGCCATTAGTAACAGCCTCCTCTTTCCAGCACAAAATGCCTAGCCAATCACCCTGGAGCACTTAAAGGACTTGCATGGAATTGTGGGTGCATGAGCTTCTCCATCCATGTTGCTAGAATGCAAGGGCCAGAATGAACATTCAGTTAATTTGGGGGATTTACTTGCTTCAGATTTACTCCATGGTTGTTCTCCCATTCAAAGGTGCACTCAGTAAAGTCCCACTCCTGTCTGTGTCAATCAGCCTGTGTATGTGTCCAGACCTATGCTGGAGTACACACATATTAAACATATCAACTGTTACTTGATCCAGTTGGAAAAGACTGAAAACGTGGATTGGAGGGAGGGGAGCAGAACCTTCTCAACTGCATGGGAAAAAAAACCCACCCACAAACCATGGATGAATTACAATGAGGGAATCATACAAGTCTGAATCTAGGGCAGAGGCTGAGGGGCACTTGCCCTGGGCACTCCGCCAAGCGGGGGACGCATGAGTGCCCTCAAGCCCCTCCATGGTTATGGAAGATGCGATGGTGGCTTCCTGCCCACCCTTCCCCGTTTCTTCTCTTCTGGAGGCTTAGTAGAGCCTTCAGAGGAGGAGTGGGCAGCACAAAGCCACCAGTGCCTCCTCCTCCGAGGAGAATTTGGAAGTGACTACCCAAGGGAGTCACTTCTGGGCTCTCTTCAGAGGGTGGGGCAATTGTTGTGGCCACATCACACTTCCTTCTCCTCTGGAAGTTCCCAGAGGGTGCACAAAGCATTCGCAGCAAGCGCCCCTCCTCCAGGGAGAGCTCGGAAGTGAAATCATAATGTCATGTGACAACATGATGTCACTGCCCCAGGTGCAGGCTCTAATCATAATAACCATGTGAAAAAAATCAAATCTTTTTGATAACAGGGCTGGCCCATTCATGAGGGCAACAGAAGCAGTCGCTTCAGGCAGAAGATAAGCAGGGGTGCCCACTTTGGTCTGCCACTTGCTCCACTGCTTCTCCTCCTCCTCCCCTCATTCCCTGGATTGGAAAAGGAAGAAAAGGACCGTGCAGAAGTGCAGAGGACAGGGGAGCAGTGAGCTAGACTGTCGGAGGAGCAGAAATAGGCACATCGTCAGGTGAAGGGGGCAGCATTTGGCCACCTCAGGGGCAAGGGGTGTAGGCCCAGCTCTGGATAATAGGAACATTTGTTCTGGCCCTGAAAAATTGCCTTGCTGGCTCAGGCACAGGTACAGTGCATGCAATTTTATCTCTGCTTACAACATTTGTTATTCAAAGGTACACTGCTTCTGCACATGTGGGTTCCATTTGGTTATAATATTTATAGCACTATCTAGCCTACATGGTTATAATACTTATAGCCTACATGACATACTCCAAAACCAAGTCTGCTTGTTGGACTGGAAAAAGGGGATATCTGTAGTTCTTTCTATGGAAAAATGGGAGGGGGTAGGGAATTCAATGAGCAGACAGTAACCTCCCCCCCGCCCCTTTGGTAACAGATGCAAGAAAGTAGAGCATCTTTTGAAATACACTGTTGAATTTTCATGAAAATTTTAAGTAAAAACATTCCAAAAGCCAGTTGGAAATATGCTATATCTAAAAAAAAATTATAATGAATAGGAGATGGCATTAAAAATTATAGCTAACCTATAAGAGATATTTGGTTATCTCCTTTGTGAAGCATCAGTTTTAAAATAAGATCCAGAATAAAATCTTGCTGCTGCATCAATATAACCATTTGCCACCATTTCCTCACTGTTTTCCAAGCATTCACCAGCCAAGGAACACTTCCTTCTGAATATAAAACTGTTCAGGTACAGTTCACTCTTGCATGAGAAAATGTGCAATTATGCAAAAGTTAAAAATTACCTGCCCCCAAGAGAGCCGACTTCCCCTTATTTTTTTCTGCTTGAGAAACGCTTATTGGAAGGTGGCAAGCCAATCACTGTCATCTCATATCTCATACAAAGATCAATAATTCTGCTTCCATATGACGATGTGGAGCAGAACAGCATGTTGGAAAGGGGTGGGTGGCAAGCATGTGACCTCCATCTTGTTCAGGAGATGGCACATCATGGGCTCTCTATTAAGTCACAGATACCCTAATAATCAACTACAGTCCATTACACAGGTTCATTATTAACATTTGCTACAGTCTTCACATTTTTGCAAGTTCCTTCAAATCCCTCCCCCACCTTGCTTCATACATATCTTTATTAAGGGGCAAGATTCAACGCATTTCTGGACGTTAAATGGGGTCATCTCAGTAGGGGATTACCGTATACAAGCATATCCTTGCAGGAATTTCATTTTGTACCCCGTTGCAGATACCACAAATCTGCGGACACCAGGTTGTACTTTTAAAAATCTTATCACTGCTACACATATTTATACACTGTTTTTCAACAACAAAATTCACAAAGCAGTTTACAGAACACCATTAATTCCCTGCCCAAAATAGCTTACAACCTTAAATTATAACAATAAGCAGAAAACACCAGCAAACACCCACTAGAAAAGATGCTCTGCTGAGCTGAAAAGGGCTAATTGCTCTCCCTGTTAAATATAAACGCAACACCACTTTAAAAATGCCTCTTTGCCCAGTTAGCAGTTGTTAACAGTGAGCTCATCACTGAGTTGTGAAGCTCTATTCAACACTAAGAAACAGGCCAAGAAGTAACAGCCTACAAAATATAAAAGGATTATTTTCACAGACATTTATTTATTGCTCTATACAAGCTTCTGTGAAAACTATGTGGATTACTCTGCAATTTTTCTTAGACTTCTGTGTGCGTGTTCGTCATCTGCACGTGCATCCTATTGCCCTACTGAAATCACAAATATTGAGGAAGTACCATTAGTTCTGGTGAGCTAAACTATAGCTAGACTCAACTTAAACAAAAAAACATCAAAACAATCAAAGAAACTAAACACACATATACTGGATTGTTTTCGAACACTGATATGACAGGTATCATTGCCAGGGTAGATTTGTCCTTTAATTATAGTTCTGTAACTTTATTCAGTCTAGTAAATGATAGTCTATTTCATTGGCAGCAGGTTTCTGAGTAAGTGCAGCTATCCAGGCTGACAATAAGTTATATACAATGCAAACATTTTCTTGTACAAGATTTTTCATTGTTAAATGCACTATTTTGCTTTTACATTTCTTCTCTCTCTCTCTCTCTCTCTCTCTCTCTCTCTCTCTCTCTCTCTCTCT
>JAJKFI010032360.1:0-15458 GCA_029204185.1 Lerista edwardsae | reverse complement strand
TCTCTCTCTCTCTCTCTCTCTCTCTGAACTTCATGGAGGAAAGGTGAGGATACACATGTCTCACCTTTGTAGATACCAATACAGTTTCCTTGGATGTAGGGAAATCATTATTGAAGATTTGCTCCATCACAAAAGTGGGAGCTCATCCTGTTCAGAAATTGTTTTCTGATTTCCCAAAGATGTTACCATCTGGACCCATCCGTCATAGGTCTGGGTCATTTCCTGCTTTGTTGTTTTTTGTTCTTTGTGTCTTTTCATCTTGATCTCGTACCTTCCTAGCTACGTCTTCCTGCCATTGATCTAGATTTCATATATATCATATAGCATCACCTGGTATCTCCATTAACCAGAATTTCTTCTGCCATTCAATACACTCTCAGTATAATCCTTCCTACAACTCATTTTCAAATGGCATCTCATACGTCTTTTGTGTCTTAACAATGAGGCAATTGTTGGTGCTCTCCCTGCATGACCTCTTGCTGAAACGGAGGAGGAAACACCAAATGGTTTTGCACGAAGTTTGTTATCTTGTCTGTACAGGTCTTCACATGTATGTTGGGGAAGATAGTACTCGGTTCTACTGTAAATTGCATAGATTCTAAAAAACCGGTGCTAAGCATTTTAAGGGCCATAATTATTCTTAAAAGCTCTCAGTGCACATTATATTGACTGTAAAACAAAATTGCTGAACTGGAATGTCTGACGTACAAAAAAAAAATCTTTAAAGGTTGTTTCCATTTTGTCCCCAACATTTCATTTCTTGGTTTAAGCATTGTTGTTCCACATGTAAGCAGTGCTACAGTGCTCCTCTGTAAACAGACGCAAAATATACAAATATATTGAGTTGAGGTGGGACTAAAATGAATTATGATTTTTTTTTAATCCAGTAAAAAATTGTTGTGAAATCTTGCATTGTTTCATGGCAGAAATTTCATTGTAAATCTCATTGAAATCTGGAAGTTCCAATTTTGCACAATGAAAAAGATGCCGGCTAGCTTATGACGCGGCTTAAACAAAAGCAGTTGTATGTTCTGATCATTTTTCCAGTAACAATAAATGGGAAGTGTCTGGAATTGTTACAGAAGTCAGTTGGAAGGATGTGACAAAAATTATTGTGGCCTCCATAACAGTTGCTTGTGATCTCTGTTACTATTCTAGATAGTGTTCACAGTGTAGGTTTACTGCTTTGACTGGATTAAAAGATGTTACTTTATTTGATTTTATATTAAACAATGGAAAAATTAAACATTTCTCATGTTTTTTTTAATGGAGGAAAACAATGTGCTTCCTTTATAAAAGAATATATAAAACCAGTTGCCTCTCAGTTCATAAAAGTTATACTTCCCATAAATTTCAGGATCCTGAATGTTAAGAAGAAACATGTGCCCAGGTCCTCCTATGTTGATGTGGCACAATCACATCTTTGTCCCTTGTTTGCATAGATGTAGCCTACACTGTTCATGAATTCCTCAGGCCCTTGGCAGAACCCCCACCAGACCTGGTATAGGCCTCACACTTCCCCCCATTTGGTTTAGACTGGGGGCGCAGTCCTAACCTGGATTTAGGCTGGCACAGTTAGGCCAGCAAAGCTTGGCTGGGATCCAGGGCCACCGTAAAGCGCATTTGGACCACTCTCGGAGTCCGGGAGGATGGTGCACGTCTGTGTGCTGGCCTCTCTGACTCAGAGAACGGTCCAAACATACTTTACATACTTTCCAGTGTCCCTTGTACAGGCTAAACTTTGCTGGCCTAACTGTGCCGGCCTAACTCCAGGTTAGGATTGCACTCTGGGTTTGCTAAGGCAAAGCTACAAACCCACCTCTGGATTCCTGCTATCTTGATAGCATCTCTGGTCACAGTTGTGTTATTGTCAAATGATGGGAAAGTATGTGGAAATTTGATTGTTGAGCTAGACTGCAGCCAAATGGGCTGTTGCTATATTTTAGTTATTGTTTTAAAAATATATCCTGCCTCTCTGAAAAAGTGAAAGGGAAGGAGCCAAATTAACTTATGTGGAAGGGAGTTCCACAGGGAGGAAAAGGTCACCACTGAGTCTTTCAGCAAGCTGCACCTCAGAAATGTGGAAGGGAGTTCCATAGAGAGGAGGCCACTATTGAGTAGGGGCCCTACATGCATCTTAGCAAACCACACCTCAGAAAACAGTGAGATGTGCAAGAGGCCCTCCCCAGCAGATCTTAGAGCATAGGTAGACTCATTTGGAGGAAGGTGCTTTGTCCCAAGCAGTGGCATACCTAGGGTTTTTGATATCCGGGAGAGGCTGCTCAAAGCCATGGGTAAACCTCAAGATCCCCTGGTGGCAGGGGAGGCATCTACCAGATGTTCACTGGCATATATTATTATTATTATTGCCTGTAAACCACTTTGTGAACTTGTGTTGAAAAGCAGTATATAAATACTGTTGATTGATTGATTGATTGATTGATTGATTGATTGATTGATTGATTGATTGATTGATTGACACCTCCAAGCACATTTGAAATCTGGGGTAGACTGCCCTCCCTGCTCCCAGCCCTTCATATGCCACTGGTTCCAAGCTGTGTATGGCTTTACAGGTCATGCCAGGAACCATGTCCAGAAGCAAATTGACAACCAGTACAGTCTAAATAACAAGGGCAAAACCATAGTATCTCCCCCTTGTTGATACTTAAGTGGATACTTAAGAGAGCAATCCTAACCTGGAGTTAGGCCAGCACAGATCGGCTGGCACAAGGGACACTGTAAAGTATGTTTGGACCACTCTCGGAGTCAGAGAGGCCAACACACAGACGTGCGCCAGCCTCCCTGACTCTGAGAGTGGTCTAAATGTGCTTTGTGGTGGCCCTTGTACCAGCCAAACTTGTCCATGGTCCAGGTTAGGATTGCACCTGAATTTTGTACCAGTTGAAGCTTCTAAAGCTTCAAACAATCTTCAGGGGCACACAACACAATTACTGTGTGGCAGTAATTCAAATGAGAAGTGACCAAGGAACAAGGCTGGCTCAAGGACCACGTGCTCCCAAGCTGCGAATATGATTTTTTCAAGTAAACTCACCATCAGCAAATCAGCAGATTTCACAACTAGAAGAACCTCTGTCTTGTCTGGTTTTAATCTCAGTTTGGTTTCCCACATCCAGTGCTTCACCAACTCAAGACACTGATTCAGGATCTCCACAGTTTTTCCAGTGGGGGCTGGCAAAGGGGAGTAGAGCTGGCTGTCATTTGCATATTGATGACACTGCATGCCAAACCGCATGCATGTCTGTACTAGCACTTTTGGTATCAGGCCTATTAAGCATGACAATGTCCTTTCACCCTTTGTTGCTGGCATGCAAATAGATTTGAGTGGAGGAAGAAGATTGGTGTGGCCCAGGATAGCTAATCTTTTTTTTTTTTAAGTAATGAAGGCCCCAACCTATCCTTTTCCTCCTCCTCCAATGTGTTTGTCCGAGGACAAGCTTCCATGGTCATGTGGCCAGCATGACTATATGCCTTAGCGCATGGAACGCCGTTACCTTCCCACCGAAGTGGTCCCTATTTATCTACTTGCATTTTTAGGTGCTTTTGAACTGCTAGGTTGGCAGGAGCTGGGACAAGCAACGGGAGCTCACTCCGTGGCGTGGTGTCAAACTCCCTACCTTCTGGTCAAAAAGCCCAGCAGCAGCGGTTTAACCGGCAGTGCCTCCACGTCCCTCCTATACCCACTTACCTAGAAGTAAATACCATTGAACTCAATAGGACTTACTTCTGAGTTGCCATGCGTAGGCTTTCAGTGTAGAATTAGATGAATCTCTCATACAACATGTAATTGTGATTAATGAAAAGGTGCTGTGCTATTGCATTCAAAGGCCTTGTGCCTCCCATGAACAAGGACATTCCAGCAAGACTCAGTTCAGCCTAAAAATGCTTGCAGAGAGATGCCAGTCCCTCGGGTATGTTGAGCCCAGGCTGTAGAGATCATTATCAGTGCTCTGAATGATGTGCAGAAGCTACCCCGGTTCAGTGCAAGAAGCAGAAGTCCTGATGGAATAGGCTTTCCATTGTCCAGTCCTGTTAGGAGGCAAGCCAGTGTCATTTCCTTTAGTGGCTGAACTTTCTGAACAGTCATCAAGATCATGTGTGTGTGTGTGTGTGTGTGTGTGTGTGTGTGTAAATATGTTGGCCTAGCCTGTGATGCCAACGCGGCAGACAGGAAGATCGTACCACTTCCTTAGCCTCCTAGGACGGGTTGCGGGTTGGAAGCTTCTGCATAGAGCCCCAAACGCTCTTTGAATGCCAGTATTTTTTGGTGGTAGACCACAAATAATGACATTCCAGCAGAAAACAATGCCTGAAATGCCCAGGAAACTAGCAAGATACAAACAGGCTGTTGTTTTGGGGGGACGTTTGTACTTCCTATTGCCACGTTATTACTTCACCAGCGCTCCATCACTTCTTAAAATCCATATTGAACATTCTTCGTCGTTGATGGTCAGCAGCCAATCCTTGGCCGGCTGTGTAGGCCTCGTTCTTTCCTGCTGCAGCGATAACACCTCTGAGCAGATGAATGACAGCCTGTTTATCCTCAACGTTCTGCGCACCACAAGCCCTTTTCCCCCCACATACTTGACTTTCATCTGCAAGGGATTTATGGAATTTATGACTTGGTCCGTTTGATGTGGCACAGTTCCACATGTGAGTGATGGCGAGTTGGAAAGCATGCTGGGAGTTCTTGCCAAGAATAATTGGCTTCTGCATTGTGGAACAGCTCAAATATTGTGAACAGCGCAGTATGTAATTTGGGTGTGCGTATTGCCTGCAGTTCAAAGCATTTTACTAGCCCGCAGTGGCACACTGAGTTTCCTGTTGGTTGGCTTTGTGTATGCTTATAAAGCAGGCTGAACACCATGTTAGGGAGGCTAGGAGTCAAAGCTTACAGTCCATCAGATTAGGAAAGAGTTAGCATGAGTCTATTCACCGCCATGTGCAAATCCCTAATTGACATCCCCTCCTAGTTCTGATAGTTTCTTTTTTTTTTCTGCTTAACAAAAAAAAAGTTATCGCCGGCACGCCAGGATTAATGAATGGGTTTAGGGATTAAGCAACCAATACTTCTAAGAAACCACTATTTATGCCATGTACAAGGAAGTTCACGTCTGATGTAAACACAGTATTCTTTCGGGATGTGCATGTCTCCAAGCTAATGTTTGAGGCTTAGTACCCTTGGGTCTTTCTCAAAAGCAGATGAGTCACAACTTCACCCTATGACTGATGCGTTCTGTCCCAGGCCTCCAATGCAGTTACCCGAGACACTGGAACCGGATTTTACTGGAATTGTCAGAACTGTTCTTTGGAACCCATCAGTAGCATAGCCAGAGGGGGGGTCAAAATGCTAAGCGTTTATAGCATGGCAATGTGCCATGTAAGCGGCCCCTCTCCCTCACCAGCGGAGCCATTCCAGGCAGCAAAAGCAATGTGGAGGAATCTCCTCCGCTGCCATAAATACTTAGCATCTTGGTGGTGTTGCCACACTTAGCACCTCCGCTGGCATTGCTGCGCTATAAACACGTAGTGTTTTGACCCCCTTCTAACTATGCTACTGGAACCCCAGGATTGTGGAATAAAGTAGACACGGTGCTTTCCAAGTTTCTCAAATTTGCAGACCCAAGATGGGATTCTGTTCTGCTGGGATAGCTTAATTCCTGCTCACCCTCCCCTACTGCCTAATGGGAGGACAAACAGTTAGGCAGCCTCTTTCAAAGTCAACATGCAGTGAATGGTTTCCAAAGAGCCTCAACTCAGACTTTGAATCTGAGGACCAGAGCAGAGGTAATAAGAGGCATGGAACTGCCACCTTTCCATGTCTTTTCTCCCTATCTACGTAGAAGAATTTCATAGCAGTAGCAGCTCTGTACAATGTCTGGTTTGGTCCCCAGCTGGAACACTGTTGTTCATAGGTGAGATGGTTTGTTTCACCCAACGATGGAGAAGGTGACAACCATGGCAGTTTGGGACCAAATCCAAAGGTTCAGGGCAACTTTTGCCTGAACCAGGAGAACAGCTCAAAAGTGGTAGAGCAAATACCTCCTTGTTCTCTTGACCAGTGTTCTTCAATCTGTGGGTCGTGACTCGTGACACCAATGGGGTTTCGAAGCCTCATTTGGGGAGTCTCTGCAAGCTTTCAACGCTTGTGTGAAGGCTTGGATCCAATCCAATAATGGTACTGCCTTATCAAAACAGAGTTCTTTATATAATCCTACTCAGCCTCTTCTCCACTGTCCTGCCCTGGAGCTCCTAGGGAAAGCCCTGCTCAGGCAGCTATTTCACAGTGTGGTTGATAAAGACACAAGAGGTAGGGGGAAATGGGGTGAGTGAGGGCAAGGGGTAGGCTGTGATAGGGCAGATCGAGTCCCGGGGGAAGGTGGGATTGGCGGTAGATCCTTTGTCTCATACTGTCTGTCTGTCTGTCTGTCTGTCTGTCTGTCTGTCTGTACATACGTACGTACGTACGTACATACGTATGTATGTATGTATGTATGTATGTATGTATGTATGTATGTGGGTCATGGCATAAAAAAGATAGACCATTGTTCTTGACCATTTTTCCTTCTATGGAAATTTCTGTCTTGCTGAGTCCTTTGCTTCCTATGGAGGCATCCATAATCACAGGCTTCCTTCTGTAGAGGCCACAGTTGCTTTGGCTGGCCAAGGCTCACCTTCAACTCAACACTTTCTTGTTAGCACAGACAACTTTGATGTGAGAAGCTCTGGCTTTCTCCAAGGCCTCCTCCCTTGGAAACTGTTACTGGCTCTCATTTTTTTGGCTGTGGGATTGTTTTTCTCTATCAGAGTTTGAAGCCTGGAGTTCTAGTACTGATCTATCCTTGCTGTTTATCAGTCCTGGTCAAATGGGTCTGGGATCCAATAACCCCATCACAATATGAATTAAGAAAGCTATAGTGCACAGAGAAAATTTTTTTAAGATAAATGTAAGCAATCTTATAATTTGCACTCTAGATTCCAGTGAATCTAGAGTGCACAAAGCAGGTGAATTTTGGTTCATTGTTTTCGTCTTTATTTCTAACCATATTTTATTCAGTTACCAACACATGTCTTTAAAAGGGAATTGGACAGATTTATGGAGGAAAGGTCATCACAGGTTACAGGTCATGACTTTATGCAACCTCCAGGTTTTAGAGAGAACCTGCCTCTGAATGTGTTCAGAATATTTTCAGAATGCATTCCAGAAGGCAACAGGATACAGGTATCTTGTAGGTATCTGACACACCTGGTGGGCTGCTGTGAGATACAGGAAGCTGGACTAGGTGGGCTCTTGGCCTGAGCCAGCTCTTCATATATTCTTATGTTGCTGCAACTAAGACTGTATCTCCCAAGTCAGGAGTGAGGGTTCTTCCCCTAAATTTCATCGGTGGGTGCAATAATCACTTTGAAATTTTTTAGAGGACATTCTCTCACACACAAACCAGATGTTCTTAGTGCTAGCTTAATCTTAATGCTTAATGCTAATGAAGTGGAGTATTAGTTCCAATTCAGCATGTTTTGTAATGTCCATAATTAGCTCTATTTGGCCTATAAGCTAGCTTAAATTTAAAGCAACTTTTTAAAAGGGTCACAAAATGTTGCAGGCATGGCAGAAGGGAGGCATTGTAACTAACTGTAGATACTACAGGCATCACAAGAATCTCATGCACTCTTTTTGTCCTGGGCAGCAATAGTAGCTCCTAACATTTGGTCATCATTGATCTAGTTCAGAGCAGCACAAAAGAGACCCGTATGCAGAGTATATACCATATGGGGGTGGACAAAAAGTAGATGAGGATCTCCTGGTAGAGCTCGGGATGGTTTGCAGTAGATAAGCAAAATCCCAGTAGGTTGAGAAAAGTGAATAAAATTGCAAGTTAAAAAATAGTTCTCTGCCATGGCCAGTCATGCGCTAATCATTCATCTCTCAATTTTGATGTTCCTCACCTGAAAAATATAAATATTTGTGGGTTGTCTTTGTGCAATTCTGCTGGCAAGTTTTCTGATATAGAGTTCCATCTGAGTTATCAGTAGTAACTCAGATGTAGGTTGTTCCAACATACAGCTCATGGGGTAGTAGGGGTACAAAAGGCACTTGGCTGAACTACTTATCATTTTGTACTATATTTGTCCATCTAGCCCCATCATCCCCCCATTAATTTGGATATGGATCCAATGTGTGGAGTTCAAAGGGTTCTTGAAAAAAAAAATCAAAGTAGATCTTGTAAGCCAAACATCTGGCCTAGAAGTCCTGAGAAAGCAGGGCACGTTGGACTGATGATGTATGTTCTAGGCCACCTTTTCTCTCTAGAAATGATGACATTTTTTTGTTTTTTAACATTTATTTGAGGAAGTCAAGAAAACAGGCATTTTAGTCAGATTACATAATATTCGACATCGCACAGGGTTTTCCATATTGCTGGAAGGTGGAAAGTGGTGATAAAATAAATGTTTTTCTGTTTGTAGCCAAGGTTACTGCCACATGGGACTGCTAGATAGGGAATGGTTCGAAATGATATCAGACAAGATATTTTGCCAAAGTTGAATCATTGGTAATAAGCTGCCAAAGAAAACGAGGAAACAGAAGATGTTGAATGAAACTATCGTGACCTAGTAGACGATTACTCGTAAAAGGCACTGTCTTTTTTTTTTGCTTTGTGTATTTGCTGGTTAACATTTAGCAAATATATTTGAGGCAGAAATCATGGGGTGAAGCCCTGGCAGTCACAGATAAGTTGCCAGCATCCAAAGTCTTATGTCTTACCTTCTGCCACTCAGACTGAGGATTTTAAGATTTGGAATCCTAACCTGGAGTTAGGCTGGAACAGTTAGACCAGCAAAGTTTGGCTGGCACAAAAGCCACCGTAAAGCACATTTGGACCACTCTCGGTGTCAGGGGGGTTGGTGCACATCTGTGTGCTGGCCTCTCTGACTCCGAGAGTGGTCCAAATATACTTCATGCAGTGGTGGGATTCAGGGGGTTCGCCCTGGTTCTATAGAACCTGTTGTTAAATGGCCAAGCCCCGCCCACTCGCTTACTTTGGCTGGCTTCGGGTTTTTTTTTGCTCTGGCTATGACGTCATAGAACCAGTTGTTAATTTATTTGAATCCCACCACTGACTTTATGGTGTTCCTCGTGCTGGCTAAACTTTGCTGGCCTAACTATGCCATCCTAATTTCCAGGTTAGGATTGCGCTCTAAAATATAGAATTGCATCATTAGTCGGTGTAGATCAGGAGTGTCAAACTTGTTTCATACAGTGGACCAAATAACATTCATGGTCAGAAAGCAGATGATGGCCAGAAATAATCATTTTGTTCTCACTTAGGAACTCATTAACTGCCAATGACAGAATGGAAAATGTGCAGCTCATATTTTCAAGATATGGGAGGGCACAATTACCGCATGGGCTGCCCTTTCAGCAGCGCTACTTTTACTGCAGCTCAGTAGCTGAGAGGTGGCCTGCAAAGTAACACCTTGGCAGAAGTGGTGCTGCTGGAGGGAGGCCCACACAATAATTGGGCTCCCCCAGTACCTCTGCAGCATCTAGTTCACCCTCTGGGTCTGCACCTTATGTCCAGCTCATCCCTCATGTAGGTGACGGTCTATGTCAGCTGTTCCCAAACTCTCTGGGAGTTCGGGAGCCACTCTAAGTCATTGTGGGGGAGGGTGGAAGGCGGCGACATGATCCTGAGGACAGGATCCTGGGTGCCAGTAGATCCTTACTGCCAGGGGTTACAGGCAGCGGCGTCATGCAGCCGGAACGCTGGGCGGGAGGAACGGGTGAGCGGCAGCCTGCCCGTTGCGTACCGCTCCGTTTCGCCATCTTCCCCGCCCCGCGTTCCTCCCGCCCAGCGTTCCGGCCGCACGATGCCGCTGGTTACAGGATGCAATGTACTTACCAGTTACAGCACTGGCCTGGGGGGGGGGCAGTGCAGGGAGCCTCCGCAAGGCTCCCCAAACATCTGCATAATGAAAAATAGCAATTACGAGCCGTTTTCCTATTGTGAAACAGGAAGTGGGCCATGATAGCTGTTTTTCACTGTTCAGACGTTTTGGGAGCCCTGCGAAGGCATCCACAGGGCTCCCCACACACACACACCCCCGGAGGCCAGTGCTGTGACTGGTAAGCAGATCGCAGCCCCTGTCGCCCCTGGCAGCAATGCAGTCCAAGGATGGCTTGCCTGCTTTCCACCCCCTCCACCCCTTAAGGGGAAAGGGTCAGGGTTCCTCTGGCTGGGGTGTTGCACCACCCCAATTTGAGAACCTCTGGTGTGTGTGAATACAATGATGTTTAGCTTCCAACGTTGTGCTTGACATATGGTAAAAAGGCAATAAAGAGTGAGCCTGTGCATTTGGCAAGAACGCTGGAAGTAGTAATTAATCTAAAAACTTTCATTTGTTTTGCTACCTGGCTACATGCAAGTATGCTGTTTCCTGGCCTTCCATATAATTTATAAAGATATTGTATTTTCATTCTGGCACCTAAAAAAGTATATAAACATGGAGTCTCTAACAATTGTTTTCACCTTACATAGTGGTGTTAAAAAAAATTATTATACGGGAAATAAAATGTCTAGATTATTTCTTGCATGGGTAGCACAGAACATTTCCATGAATTCACAATATCTCTGTATATAAGGAAAACGGATATTATATACTAAGTTTACATGCTATGCTGTGTGACTAAAAAAGATCTCGAACTGGAAAAAGGGTGTGATCTTATATTTAACAATTGATCAAACAGAGCAGTATATTTAAGGGCTGTCAAGCAGCAGCCCATTCAGATCACCTTCCAGTGACCTTGTTTTATTTCCTTGTGACTCTTCTAAGCAAGTGTAGCCATTTAAATCTTGAGTGTATCTAAGCAGCCTCTGTTCGTAATGGCAAGGTTCTTGGTGAGCACAAGACCATGAGCAGACAAAAATGAAATGGACAGCCCAATCCTATGCTGCTAGACCCCGTAGGAGCAGCAGTAGCAAAACTGCTACCACTGTATCCTTCTGGTGCTGCAGGAGGCTTCTTGGGAGAAGGGGACATTTGTCCCCTTCCCCTAGGGAAGGGTGCTGGCCCACCAATGGGCCTCCTCAAGTCTGCACCATTTTGCCGGCGCAGATTTGAGAGCTTTCATGTCGGGCCGCACAGCCTGACATGGAGGATAGGATCCAGTGGTGGAGGTCACTGCTGGTTCCACCCCTATTCTGTCCTCCCCCCCTGCTCTGTCCTCCTTGCGCTGGTGCTGGCCCATCACCCGTGGTAAGCCCTTACTGCCGCGCAAGAAGTGCATTACAGCAGTGGTTCCCAAACTGTGGGTCGCGGCCCACTATTGGGAACTAAAACTGGGCCATTCCCCCTTAAGTGAGCTAATTCCCCCTTAAACCATCTATGTCGTGATGATGGAAACCCTTTTTCCTGGGTCAGTTAGTATGCACTGTCCCCATTGATAACTTTGCTTTTTCTACTTTAAAGGTCACCCCAGTGGATGCTCCTAGTCTGGGAAGGGATGCTCCTCACCAGTCTCTCCTGGTTGCAGGCTCATATTGTCTGACCATTAGGCTCAGATCCAATCCCATCATGATGTGATTGGTGACAGTGAGACAGCCCACCCCACAGCCATTATCTTCATCCCCCCCCCTTCCCAGCACCATGGTCTTAGGTAAAACTGAAAGGCTTGGACTAAGCCCTGGTAATTCACCAGTGATTTCCTTTACAGTTTCCCTTCTCTGGTCCCCAGTAAAACTAATACCATTAGGGAAATGCTCCCTCCCTGATCACAGGTGAAACAGACAAGGCTGGGGAGAATCATCGGTTTCACTAAAGGGAACATGCCCTTTGGCAAAAACCCGTGCCAATGAATTGACCAGATTTCTCTCCTGCGATGTCAGTTTAAACAGTGGCTGAAGCCAGGAGGGGTTACTTAAAGGAATGGGTTCTACATTTTTCCTTCCAAAGAATACATTTTCCTAGGGTCTTTTTTTTCTGATCCAGGGCATAGCCTCAAACCTAATTTCCGCCTCAGGTTCTCCAGTGAAACATAAGATGTAATCATGAAGACAGTACCTTTGACCATGTGCAAAGTACTTTTGTTCATTCTACCAGCCGCTGAGTATTGGGGATGTATGGGAAAGATTTCAAGATGAATAGAGTTTCTAGAAGGCTTGGACCCCAGCACCTCTCTTTTAGAAATTAAGCACTGATTCCATTCTTAACAGCACGCTCTCAGACATTGCTACCTTATAAGTCTGCCTTCTCTTAAACTCTGCTCTTTGTAGTCCCATAACACTCAAGTTTGAAACTGCAGCCTAGTCAGTTTTTTATTTCAGTAGCCTTTGGGGAGGGGAGGAGTAATCCTTGAGTAAACTCTTCCCTAAAGCAAAGCCCGTGTGTAATATTTAGCTATAACCGTGACTGATCCAGGCGGATTCAAAGGTTGAACAAGGGCATCTTCTGATTTATGAGTCATATGGGCCTGTGAAAAATTGCTACACAAGCCTTGCCCCAATAGGCATCATGAAAAAACCGCAACTGTGTATCACACAGATGCTTATCTGAAAGTGCAGGCTCTTTCTTAGAACCTGAGTAGGAATCCTGCAGAAATTACACTTTTGTCTTCTTCAGAGAAGAAGTCAGGCTGCTTCAGTTACTATTACGAAAGAAGGAAAAATTTGGTTTTAAGAAAAACAAAGAGAGGATTTCTCAAGCCGTGGTCCTGACGCTGGGAAGAGCAGGTTCATTTCTGTTGTGGTTTTGTTTTATGATATGTGCCAGAGGCCCACCTGTCACGTCAGACAAACCATTCCCCTCTGGCCCTTTCTCAACAGTTTATCGGGTTACTGTTAACTGAAACTTGTGGGGCCAACTCAGCTTTATCAGCCTCCAGGCTGATTTCCTGAGACAGTATGAAAGGGAAATGTAGTAAAGTCAACAGATTGACTCAGAAAGACGTTAGCCACGAGCACTGATTAAATATCTGACTAAGGGCGCAGTCCTAATCTGGAGCTAGGTTGGCACAGTTAGACCAGCAAAGTTTGGCTGGCCCAAGAGCCACCGTAAAGAGTGTTTGGACCACTCTCAGAGTCAGGGAGGATGGCGCACATCTGTGTGTGCTGGCCTCTCTGACTCCGAGAATGGTCCAAAAATACTTTATGATGTCTCTTGTGCCAGCCAACTTTGTTGGCCGAACAGTTAGGCCTAACTGTGTTGGCCTAAGGATTGTGCCTTAATACATGTGTGGAGTACTTAAAGCCTGGATTCCTGATCTCTGTGCCAAGTGGTAATCTTTGGGTATGCCATATAGCAGGGATGAGCACTCGAGGTGTGACAACTCGATTCAAAAACACTGGGGCTTTTTTGCAACTCGTGTTAACTTGAGTCATGGAAGTCACTGACTTGGACCCTACTTGAGTCTCATGGCCAATGACTTGGAAAAGAGTCATCTCAAATTTGATTTTAGTCCTAACTCTCCTTAGTGTATGTGTGTGCTTCCTTTTTCCCCATCATTTCCATGTCGCCCTGATAGACCTCGTGAGTGATTTGGAAGTTGTCCTTTAGACCAGCAGCAGCAGCAGACATGGTGGGAGGAGGGTAGGTAGTTCTAGGTGATGAGGTGGGGGAAGTTGAGGGGAGGAGGAAGGCTTAAGGTATTTTTTTTGTTCAAGGACTTGACTCATTTCTCCAATTGACTCGTGACTTGAGACAAAATGACTCAAAATTAACCATGAATCGAATCACAATGTGGGTATGCTAAGACTCATGAGTCAAGTTGTGGAGTTGCTGACTCATGGCTCTACTTGTGACTCAAATTTAGTAGTTCCCAAACCTTTTCAACTGGTGGCCCGCTTGACCTACTGGGCCATTGGCCACAGCTCCCCATTGGGGCTACAATCCTATACAAAAAGCAGCGGGCTTTTTGTGATGATTCTGTGACTCCCCTGGGTGTTATCCATGATTTCACTGGTCCATGATTTCATGGATTTCATGATCCATGAGCTCACAGTTTGGGGACCACTGCCATATTAACCACAATAACAATTGTATTACTGCATCATAAAGATTTGCTTTTACTATTTTACTACCATCTAGCCATTTAAATTCTAGAGAAGGAAAACTGAAGACCCTAGAACTAACCTGAAAAAGTCAGCCTATGTAGTTACAGGTTGATTGCTCATGCTGATTTAGTTTTACTAATGATAAAGTTTAACAATCCGGCTGGTTGAAGGACATCCTGATGGGTGGCACCTTTATTTCCTCTGTTCCTTCCCTTCTACACAATGTTGTAGTAGAAAAACAAACAGGACACAATGATGCTTGAAACTTTCATATGGGAAGCAGCACCTTGTTTTTCAGCATTTTTTCCCCCACTATGGAAACGGGAGGCTTCAGAGTAGCCCTAACAATCCTTGTTCTAAAACTCCCATGCTATACTCTCAAGTATCTCAAATCAGGCAGGTTGATCTACATAGGAGTAGATATACTAGGATGCTGCACTGCATTAATCTACTTGTCCCTCATTCTAATGAGGGACCAGTAGGTTAAAGCAAGGTAGTACTCCTAGTAGATCTGCTCATGTATCAATGAGATTTACGGTATATCAAAGTAAATGGGGGCACAATCCTAACCAACTTTCCAGCACTGACATGGCTGTGCCAGTGGGCGCATGTGCCGCATCCTGCAGTGGAGTAGTAGTCATGAAGGCCACCTAAAGGTAAAGGAATGTTTTTCTTTCCTCGGAGCGCCATTGCCCTTACCCTGGTGCTGGAAAGTTGGTTAGGATTGCGCCCTGGGAAGCAAATAAGTTATGTGAGCAGTAGGTGAAGGAGGCGAGGGCACTGACATCCTTCCTCAAGCTCCCTAAAATACAGCCAGTCCTTGTTTTCCACTTGGGTTAGATTCCTGGAAATCCTCGCAGATAGCAAATTCACAGATAACACATCATTGATCAGTGGGGGTTAGGTGCAAAGGGTACTTTATCTGCCATCAGAAGAACCCAGCAGAGACTCTCAGGAAGCCAGAAGAGTACAGCTGGAAAGGCTGAAAGCTATATGAATGCTGCAGAGACCTTCCAGAGGCTGTAGGGATCTTCAGAATGGCACCTGCAACCAACATGGACAACATTGGCTGGTGGATGCTTCTGCCAGCCATTTTCAAGGGGTCAGAGCTGGTTGCAGGTGCCTTTCTGAAGGTCCCTGCAGCCTTTGCGGTCTCTACATCTATCTATCTATCTATCTATCTATCTATCTATCTATCTATCTATCTATCTATCTATCTAATTGGATGTGTGTGCGTGCGTGCATGCGTATGTGCCATATAGGCTCCGCAACGCTTGGAGCAACGTGCACCAAACTCGGCATGCGCATGCCTTGCGGCCCGGCAACAAACACTGCAGGGGTCAGGCCCCCCCTAGCACCCCGAATCCGTAGTTTCCGGGGTCGAGACGAGCG